>JAQMRL010000002.1:1589524-1832024 GCA_035578175.1 Catonia carolina | reverse complement strand
TTGTTTTTTTATTCTTCTACACAATACTTACTGTAGTCACTTGCTTTATTTTTCCTCTTTCTTTTTATTTAGTTAAGTTTCTTCTTTCTTGGAGATTGTATTGCTTGACTCCCAGCTCTGTGTAGTTGTTGTGGAATGCAGTGCGTTTTTATAGTTTTTTAACTTTCTCTTGCCTATATGAATATATAGCCATTTTACTTTCTCTTGCCTATATGAATATATAGGAAGGAAAGTATTGTTTTCATGTCGATTTTTCGAAATCGAGTTTTCACCGGATCTATACGTTTTCAGACCCCCTGAACCCAAAAAACATGTTTTTAGCGATTGGTCTGTGTGTGTGTCTGTGTGTGTGTCTGTGTGTGAACAGAATATCTCAAGAACGGAACATCGAACGAACTTGAAACTTAAGTTACATACCACTACCGGACTCGACACGAACATTTTCATCAAAATCGGTCAACCGGAAGTGGGAGTTTATTCGTATAATTTTTCACTTTTTTGCAATTTTCTCAAAAACTGGTCCTACGATTTTTTCTAAAATCGTCTGGTTTACTCAATTTTTTATTCTCTACAAGATAGGGTAGGCGTCATGTTTGTTGAAATTCTTGGTGAGGCTGTTTTCTCGTAAAAACATAGTTTTTTTAAGATTACGGCTTTAATATGCATTTTAGCGCAACAATTTATATAATAAAAGTTGTAGAGAATTTAAAAACCTACAACTTTTATTTAAAACATTTTTTTGTATACCGCTTAGTTTAGCGGTAATTAGCTATTTTCTGTTTTTTTCTCACGAAAACGTGTGAAAAATCGATTTTTTTAAGATTTCGGCCTTAGAATGCATTTTACGACAAAAGTGTATTTAATAAAATTTATAGAAAATTTAAAGATCTACAACTTTTATTTCAAGCATTTTTCTCTACAGAGCCTAGTTGAGCGTGAAAGATTGATTTCCCGTATTTTTAGGCCAAACTGAGGTTGATTTTTATTTTGCGTGTTTCTCTCATGATTAAATTAAGGTTATGATTTTGAGGTTAGTTTTTTATTTATTTCTAATGTTTTATTACTAATGTTAGGTTATTTTGGTAATTATTTGCATTGGCAAGAGAAAGTTGTGTGAGTGTTTCACACCAGATTTTTTTATTCCTAATTTGTGTGCGTTGCAATCTGTTCAATTTATAGTCCATCTACTGTGAGGGTACTGCGCGTGCGCGAGGCAAGCACCTATACGCTTTTGTAAACGAAAGTTTTACACTATATTAGTTGGCGCGTACCTACCTCTCGCCGGACAATATTATCTTGCACTACGTTCCATCATAAAAATAACTAACGGGTGATTCAAAAAGAGCGCCGGTTTTTAAACGGCTGGTAAATTTTTCTTTATCGGTTGGCAACATTGTTTGACCTCATTTCTATTTCGGAGAACATTCCGATTGACGATTCAGTTGTAGTTTCTCTTGTTCGCAGTGTAGTACTCTCGCAGTCTGTGTCTAACCATGGAAAAGTTTACTATTGCACAACGAGTGTTAATCGTCAAAACATTTTACCAGAGTGGAGAGAGTTATGCGGCTACTGTCAGGCGACTTCGCGGTACTCTAGGACGTAATGAAGCACCGAATGAATCAACAGTTCGCAGGCTCATGAAAAAGTTTTTTGAGACGGGTTCAACAGTCGACCTTAAAAGTTCTGGACGTCGTCGTTCTGGCCGAACTGAGCAGAACGTTGCGTTGGTTCGTGACAGTGTGGCTGTTAGCCCAGCAAAATCAATACGTCGCCGTTCTCAACAATTGGGTTTACGATGTTCTTCTGTACGGAGAATTCTTCGGTACGATCTCCAATATCACCCGTATAAAGTTCAGTTGCTGCACGAGAAACAATGTTGTTGCTCCGTGAACGGTTCCAGGATCGCATCATTTCTCGTAATTCCGACCATCAATGGCCACCAAGGTCGTGTGACTTGACGCCTTGTGACTTTCATCTTTGGGGTCATCTGAAGTCATTGGTGTATGCCAATAAACCCCGAAACATCAATGACTTGAAGGAGGAAATTCGACGGGTTATCGGGCAAATGGAAGTCGAAACTTGTCGTGCAGTAATATCCAATTTCATGGACAGAGTTGATGCGTGCCAGCGCAGTAGAGGAGGACACATGCATGACATCATTTTTCATACATGAAATCGGAAGGTAAGATGAACTTGTTGATGTATTTATTTTCAGTTTTTCAATAAAATAAATCTCTTAATTTGATATATCAAAACCGGCGCTCTTTTTGAATCACCCTATACATTTAGCTAAAATAAACATTATCCATTAAGCATTTTCAATTATACCGTTCAGATTTACTTGTAATTATTGTAGTTTCATAAAGACTCCTTAATTAATTATTTTAACCATTACATTTAACAAAACTATTTTTTTCTACTTTTTAATGTTTACCGCTTTTATGTTTCGAAACTCAACACATTCACTATCACGAATGTTAACAAAACACATGTTACAAAACTTTTCAACTTCAGTCTACGAAGAAAATCGAAACGAACCGATTCAATTCCAAAAGATAACTGGTGAAACTTAAAATGTGTTAAACACGGGCAAGTGCAAACAGTTGTATTAAACTAGTCACACATTTATTATTTTAATGATATGAAATAAATAATCTGAAATGATAAACAACAAATCACTGGAATGTTAACTCTCCTGTTATAAAACATTTTCTAATAAATGAATTTAACGTGTGTTTATTACATTAAGCTTAGAGCGAATCAGTGTTGCATGGAATTTTGTTTTTGATTATGCTGTGCGTATTTTTAATTAATACGCATGCTCAGTTGTATTGCTGGTTGCCTACGTCGGAGTACTCTTAGCGTAGACAGACTCTAGAACAATAAGCAACCCCATCACCCAATGAGATGAGGATGATGTGCATGACGTGTAAATGAGACTGTGTAGTCTTGTACAGACACTCTCACAGAGTATGGTTAATTAAACCCCAACCATCAAACTACACCTGTAACATCCTTACTTACTTACTTACTGCCATGGCCACACATATCTAAGTAGATATTTAGCCGCACCAACACAGCCCCTCCACCTCTCTCGATGCCCCGCGTCTTCCTCGGTCGCTCCAATTCTCTCCATATCGGCCCTCACTTGACTCCACTATTTACGTCGTGGTCTTCCTCTCGGTCGTCGTCCTTCAGAATTCTTCTTAACACTTGGTTAAGATTACTGTCCTCATTCCTTCTTAAAACATGCCCAGCCCATCTAATTCTTCTACACTTGAACTCACACACCACATCTGGCTCCCTATAAAGGTCTCTAAGTTCTCTGTTGTGCCTTTTCCTCCACTCTCCTCCCTCGTTTACAGGTCCGTAAATTTTTCTAAGGATCTTGTTTTCAAATACAATCAATTTCCTTTCCTCTCTTTTATCTAATTTCCATGTCTCCGCTCCGTAGAGCAATATTGGACTGATAATTGTTCTATAAATTTTAATTTTTGTTATACGTGATAACAATTTTGAAGACATAAGTTTGTTGCATGCGTGGAAACATCTGTTTGCAAGATTTAGCCTATTTTATATCTCTGTCACTTCTGTATTTTGTTCAGAAATGACGACGCCTAGGTACTTAAAAGAGTCTACTTTTTCAAAATATTGACCGTTCACTTGGAGAGGACCTTGGTCTCTGTTAACTCGATTTCTAGTGAAATGCATATACTTCGTTTTTGTGTTGTTTACCTTCAATCCCATTCTTCCTGCTTCCTCCATAAACACTTCTGCCAACTGACGTAAGTCATCTATCTTTTCTGCGACAATTACCACATCGTCAGCAAATGCTAGTGTGTTGATTCCCGATCCAATTTTTATGCCTTCATTCCTATTTGCCACTTTTTGGAGTGCTTCTTCTATGGCTAAATTAAAAAGAATTGGGGAAAGCCCATCGCCCTGTCTTACTCCTGAATTTATCCTAAAGGACTCAGAGACTTGCCCATTTAATCTTACCGAGAACGAGGCTTCTGCTATGCTTGAGAAAAAAAATTTAAAATTTTTAGCTCCCTGTAACATCCGGTGTTTAAAAATCCGGTTTATCCGGTTTAAAATCAGCTGTTAAACAGCTGATTTTGGCGACGACTTCACCTCTAGACCAACCCGGTGGGTCAAGTAGTAGGAGAATGAATGAGTGTTAGTACTGTTTCACAGCTGGTGCATTTGTAGTGGTAGCGTGTACTAACTAGACTAAATACATATTCTTATCATCCGGCGCATTAATTTAACAAAAAATACCTACCGGGTAATTAACTTGGTCGGATTCATAATATTTAACTTACCATTTTATATCGAAACATGTAAATAAATAATTGTAGTAAATACAAACAAATACTGTGTTAAATACGGAAAGTTTGAAAACGAATGTTTTGTATCAGAGTAATACAACGACCCATCGGGTTGGTCTAGAGGTAAAGTCGTCGCCAAAATCAGCTGTTACACAGCTGATTTTCGGAAACGATGGTTCCTGGTTCAAATCCTAGTAAAGTTAGTTACTTTTATACGAATTTGAATGCTAGACATTGGTTGTTGGTGTACTTTGATGGTTGGGATTCAATTAACCATACTCTCTCAGGAATGGTCGGCCTGGCTCGGTACAAGACTACACCTCATTTACACATCATACATATCATATTCATCTCATTGGGTCATGGGGTTGCTTATTGTTCTGAATTGAACAGATTGCGACGTACACACATTGTCGTTTACATCATCAGGCGAAAGGCTGGTTTGAACCTGTAGAGGTTTTACTAAGTAAAACAAGGAGTGAGGTGGTTTACCATGCCTTCCTCACTAAGTGAAAAATTACGCTTATCAGCATGCCAGGTCCTCTGAAAAACACAGATTTTCCACTCTGCAAATGACACCTTCACTTCATTCACCACAGGGTCTAACTGTATAATGAAATCCATTACTTTCAGAGGAGATAACTGTGATTAGTGTCACAGTACACCTCTACCTCTTCTCTTATTAAATGATTCACTCATTTAATTGGCTGACCATGTGATAAGAAACACAACTATTTATTTTAGTCCTCAAACGGACAGATTGAGTGTAAATAAATTGACACGCCACCTGTCTGTTATGGGCAGGTACATACATTAGGAATTAAAAAATCTGGTGTGAAACACTCACACAACTTTCTCTTGCCAATGCAAATAATTAACAATAAACCTAACATTATTATTAAAACATTAGAAATGAACAAAAACTAACCTCAAAAAACATTAGTGAAATACGCAAAATTAAAATCGACCTCAGTTTAGCTTAAAAATACGGAAAATCGCTCATTCACGCTAAACTAGGCACTGTACAAAAAAATGCCTAAAATAAAAGTTGTAGATCTCTTAATTTCCTATAAATTTTATTTATTACACTTTTGTCGTAAAATGCATTCTAAGGCCGAAATCTTAAAAAAAATAGATTTTTCACACGTTTTCGTGAGAAAAAACAGAAAATTGCTAATTACCGCTAAACTAAGCGTTATACAAAAAAATGTTTGAAATAAAAGTTGTAGAATTTTACATTCTCTACAACTTTTATTATATAACGTTTTGCGCTAAAATGCATATTAAAGCCGCAATCTTAAAAATAAAATGTTTTTACGTGAAAACAGCCTCGCGCAGAATTTCAGCAAACATGGCGCCTACCCTATCTTGTAGAGAATAAAAAATTTAGTAAACCAGGTGATTTAAAAAAAATCGTAGGACCAGTTTTTGAGAAAATTACAAAAAAGTGAAAAATTGTACGAATAAACTACTACCTCCGGTTGACCGATTTTGATGAAAATGTTCGTGTCGGGTCCGATAAGAGTATGTAACTTAAGTATCAAGTTGCAAAGTCGTACGATGTTCCGTTCTTGAGATATTTTGTATACACACACACACAGACCAATCGCTAAAAACATGTTTGTGTGGGTTCAGGGGGTCTAAAAACGTATAGATCCGGTGAAAACTAGATTTCTTAAAATCGACATGAAAACAATACTTTCCTTCCTATATATTCATATAGGCAAGAGAAAGTAAAAAAAGTAATACAATGGTTCTCCCAGCATGCGTCACTCATTCATTATACCTCACCCGTACCCCCTTCATCCCCCCCTCCTACACCCAGCTGGGACTCAAGCAGTAAGCAGCACAAAACGAATCTGGAAACATAACAACAAAAACATGAATAGGAAAAACGAAATTAAATTCAACACATGTTTATTAATACGTAGTACAAAGTATTTTTATTGGCATTTTTCTTTAATTACACAATGATCTAAGCCTATTTAACAATGAACATAATCAATTATTATTATTATTATTATAATTACACAATAATCTACATAAAATAGTTATAATACTAACAAACATTTAATAATCAGCACTCATCAATTTATCATTATTATTATTATCATAAACCAATATTATATTTTATAATAATTATAGTATAACACTACTCACAGCCATCATTCAATTTATTATAAATTTATAATACATTTTATCTGTTTATGTTTTAATTTTATCATTTTTATTTTATTTTTATTGATGTGCATAGATCATTTTATTAGGTGGTGTTTATGAGTTTCACTAAAGAATGTGTTAAAGCAATTTTTAATCTGTTTTGAGTAAAAATTAACAGTTAAAGGAGTAGAGCAGTATTTAAAAGTAAGGTTATTGGTTTAACACGTTGACTGCTACGTGTCACACTTGTCTTTAAAAATGGGTCACAGTACATGACTGATTTTTAAGCCGTGTTTTGTGGTTTCAAAAGCCACAGCTTCAGAGAGTGACATTATACACGTCTCAAGACTGTTTAAATAGTTGGTATTTTTCAAATAATACGATATTTCGTACACAGGTAGTTTTCCTTGTTGTCCTCTACTAGAATGTTGCTATTATTTTTCATTTTATTATTTCTTTTGCTTATTTCGGTTGAAAGAAATAGTCTAGAATACTTTACAACTAAACACAATTATGTTTATTACTTTTTTTATTGTGACGCAAAAATGGGTCACATGGCTCTAAAATGTAAAATCATTCCAGCAGGCCATGTGACCCAAAAGTGTGTCACAACTTAATTTTACAAACAAAAAATAGCTGTTATTATTTTAATTAATAAATGAAGTAAAATAAGAAAAAAAGGAATAAAATGTGAAAAATAAAAAAAAAGTACGATGGCCCCGCTGTTAAGTGTCATAAAATTTAGTGCGGCAGTCAACGTGTTCATATAAGTTTTGGTGGCAATTTTTAAAATTGGTTTTTATCATTTTTCTATGTTCGTCTGTCACAACCAGATATGAGAAACTAAAGTCCAGCCTTTCGTAGTTTTCTCCTACTATTTACAAAAAATGACGTCACTGAGCATGCGCATTATATCAAAATGTGTACACTCTGATTAAAAAGTAACAACAAACTACTTTCAAAAGTATTTAAATACAAAATACTATTAAAAGTATTTTTCTAAATGAAATCGTAAGACCTACATCATAATCATGACTGATGTTTTAAGTAATTTAAATGAAGAGTGGAAATGTCAAACGTTCTACAGTTGAGCCATCCATAGTTTGCTCCTCCTCCTCCTAGTGTCTGTCAACAAACAAAAGCCACCTACTACAGGGTGCACGCTACACTCCAGCACTTTACGGATCTCATATTCCTATTAAGTTAACTATATTTTTAATTATAAGTAATAAGTACTTAGAACATCAGTCATGATATGATGTAGGCCTAACAATTTCATTCATAAAATACTTTTAAAAGTATTTTGTATTTAAGTACTTTTGAAAGTATTTTGTAGTTACTTTTTAATCAGCGTGTACACATTTTTATATAATGCGCATGCTCAGTGACGTCATTATTTGTTTACAGTAGGAGCAAACGAAGAGAGGCTGGACTGTGTAAGAGTTAGCAAACACACGAGATAACAACAATAGATATCAAAGTCTGAATTTGGAAACAAAAATAGCGTCATTGTATTCTTCTTAACAGGTTAATGGTAAGAATAATGTTCAGTGCGAGATGCAAGACGAGAGTGAACTCTTATACGCATGCGCGTGTAATGTTTGTCAGGTACAATCTGACAACGCTGTTAAACGTTCTGATTGGTCTAAATGACGTGTGTAAGAGGAGAGCAGAGCTCGTCAACCGTGTAAAGCATGTTAGTCACAGTTATCTCCTCCACTGAAAGTAATGAATTTCATCATTATTCAGCCAGACCCTGTGGTGAATGAAGTAAAGGTGTCATTTGCAGGGTGGAAAGTCGATGCTTTTCAGAGCGCCTGGTATGCTGATAAGAATACTTTTCTACTCATTGAGTGTTGGGAATTGTAAATCACCTGACTCTTCGTTTTACTTACCGAAGCTTTTAGAGGTTCAACCCAGCCTTTCGGCTGATCACCTAGACAACAACAAATGAGGTTATTAGCATATACATATCTGGGAGAAAATTTGATGGCTATGCGGATGCTCTCTCATTCTACGGGCTTCAGAGTCTGAGCACGCGACCTACAGTGATGGAAGTACTTTACATTTACAACATTCTGCACTCACGAGTTGAAGTTCCGGATATCTTGAAGATTTTTCTGAGAGTACCTGGCACAGCTTTAAGAAGTTTCAGGTTGTTTGCTGGAGCTACAAAAAGTAAAATAGCTCCAATCAATAGATGTATAGCTACAGCCAATGAAATAAATGGAGCGGTAGATCTGTTTCACAGAGATAGCAAAATTAAAGAAAAACTGTACAGGATACTGTGAACGAAGGCTGTAAATAGTGCGTGATCTGTTTATGTTATTTTATGTATTTTTATGTTATTTGTGTCTATGTGGTGTGTGTTAAGCTCGGCGGCTGACTGTTTGTTAGTGAAGAAAGAATGACTATGTTAAGTTATAATGGTGAAGTATGCTGAGGCGATATTCTATTGCTGTTCTACTGTACTACCACCTCGCATCCTTGCGACCAGCCATAGTAGTGGGTGGAGACGGCGGGGTGTAAGGGAGTTTGGGAGCCCCCCAATAATAATAATAATAAAAAAAAAAAAAAATTGTGCGGTTCCAAGCTCCATGTAGTTGCCTCTAGAGGTCCAACACAGCTCTAGAGGTCCGCCTCTAGATGTTCAATCCAGCTCTAGAGGTCCAACCCAGCCTTTCGGCTGATTACCTAACAATAACAGATGAGATTAGCGTATACATAACTTGTGCTGTTCCAAGCTCCGTGTAGTTGCAGGGTGAAAGGTACGGGTGAGGTATAATGAATGAGTGATGCATGCTGGGAGAACGATTGTTCTATTACTCTGATACAAAACATTCGTTATCAAACTTTCCGTATTTAACATATTTGTTTGTATTTATTACATTTATTTATTTATTTACACATTTCGATATAAAATGGTAAGTTAAATATT
Source organism: Catonia carolina (assembly GCA_035578175.1). NCBI lineage: Eukaryota > Metazoa > Arthropoda > Insecta > Hemiptera > Achilidae > Catonia > Catonia carolina. The sequence continues at coordinate 1,822,595 of JAQMRL010000002.1, read as the reverse complement.
ATGAATCTGACCAAGTTAATAACCCGGTAGGTATTTGTTAAATTAATGCGCCGGATGATAAGAATATTTTTTAGTTTAGTTAGTACACGCTACCACAACAAATACATCAGCTGTGAAACACTACTAGTTCAGCCGTTCTAGTTTGCTCCTACTGTCAACAAACCAAAGCCACCTACTACAGGGTGCACGCTAGAGTCTGCGACTTTACGAATGTCGTATTCCTTTTAAGTTAACTATTTTTTAAATTATAAGTACTTAAAGTACTAAAAACATCAGTCATGATATGACGTAGACCTAACAATTTCATTTATAAAAATACTTTTAAAAGTATTTTGTATTTAAATACTTTTAAAAGTATTTTATTGTTACTTTTTACTTTCTCTTGCCTATATGAATATATAGGAAGGAAAGTATTGTTTTCATGTTGATTTTTCGAAATCGAGTTTTCACCGGATCTATACGTTTTCAGACCCCCTGAACCCAAAAAACATGTTTTTAGCGATTGGTCTGTGTGTGTGTCTGTGTGTGTGTCTGTGTGTGAACAGAATATCTCAAGAACGGAACATCGTACGAACTTGAAACTTAAAACTTAAGTTACATACTACTACCGGACCCGACACAAACATTTTCATCAAAATCGGTCAACCGGAAGTAGTAGTTTATTCGTATAATTTTTCACTTTTTTGCGATTTTCTCAAAAACTGGTCCTACGATTTTTTTAAAAATCGCCTGGTTTACTACATTTTTTATGCGCTACAAGATAGGGTAGGCGCCATGTTTGCTGAAATTCTGCGTGAGGCTGTTTTTACGTAAAAACATTTTCTTTTTAAGATTGCGGCTTTAATATGCATTTTAGCGCAAAACGTTATATAACAAAAGTTGTAGAGAATTTAAAATTCTACAACTTTTATTTCAAACATTTTTTTGTATAACGCTTAGTTTAGCGGTAATTTGCAATTTTCTGTTTTTTTCTCACGAAAACGTGAGAAAAATTGATTTTTTAAACATTTCGGCCTTAGTATGCATTTTACGACAAAAGTGTATATAATTAAATTTATAGAAAATTAAAAGATCTACATTTTTTATTTAGAGCATTTTTCTCTACAGAGCCTAGTTTAGAGAGAAAGAGTGATTTTCCGTATTTCTAAGCCAAAATGAGGTTGATTTTCATTTTGCGTCTTTCACTCATGATTAAAATTAGGTTATGTTTTTTGAGGTTAGTTTTTTGTTTATTTCTTACGTTTTATTACTAATGTTAGGTTTATTGTTAATTATTTTCACTGGCAAGAGAAAGTTGTGTGAGTGTTTCACACCAGATTTTTAATCATGTGTTCACATTTTGATATAATGCACATGCTCAGTGCCGTCATTATTTGTTTACATTAGGAGCAAACTAAGAGAGGCTGGACTGTAACTCATTCCATCTCCCACTACTATAACAACGCATTCACTGCATTCCACAACAACTACACAGAGCTGCGACTCAAGCAATACTTTGAATTGGAAACACCTTTGACAGTGAAAGTTACTTTTAGAACTTAACAGGGAATCGAACCCAGTATTTTAAAATAAAACAGTCTAGTACCTACCACTACACCACCAAATTGTTTCAATTGTTTTTAAATATTGAAAAAAATAAAAATGATCTAATTCACTAGAAAAATTGCGGGAGACTTACTGTGTACTTACTTACCATGCAGTAATTATTAATTATATCCACTTTATTAGATAAGATTAAATTTATTTACCTTAATACCTAAAATTATCTTATAGCTTATAATACGAGGGCAGTTCAGAAAGTAAGTGAAGTTTTGCGTTGTAGCCGCTAGGGGCGGAGCTATCGCTGCCATTTTGGTGCCGCGGCGTTTCTCCGTTCAGTGGCTATCCAGCCGTGCTAGCGAGAGGTCTGTGTCGCTCTTCGTTGTTTTTCAACAACAATTTAAAATGTGTGCCGCAATTCAAAATCCCGCCAGTTGTGAAGTACGGTCGGTAATTCTTCTTATCGATTTCTTGGAACGTGGCACAACAATAACCTCTGCGAGGTATTGTGAAACACTTGGAAAGTTAAGAAGAGCGATCCAAAACAAGCGCAGAGGAAAGTTGACTGAAAAAATTCTCTTTTTGCATGACAACGCCCGACCACATACGGCAAATCAAACACGAGAAGTCCCTGGATGCTTTCAAATGGGTGGTTTTCCCACATCCGCCATACAGTCCGGACCTTGTGCCCAGCGATTATCACTTGTTCCCGACAATGAAGACATGGCTTGCGACGCAGCGCTTTGACGACGACGCGGAGCTGCAGGAGGGTGTGACTAACTGGTTAAAATCACAGGCGGTAGACTTTTATGACGCCGGCATTTGAAAATTAGTTCACCGCTATGATAAGTGTCTTAATTTGTTTGGTGATTATGTAGAAAAATAGCATTTTAGTTCCACTTTCAAATGTATAGAATACAATTTTTTTCTTGTAGGCTACTTAAGTTTTTTTTTATATAAAAACGTGACAGACTTTCTGGTCTGCCCTCGTATTATGTATTATAATAAAATTGACAACAATAGGTTTTTTTAAGTACAAACAAATATTAGCTACATGTGCTACATGTGCGCTGCCACATTAAATAAAACAATGGTAGTAAATATGAAAAGGAGTGCTACAACATTTTTATTTACTCTTGAATTTATCAAAACTGTAAATTATAGGTAGATACTGAAGTCATGAGATTGCTTTTTGCGTAGGTATTAGCTGTGAGGAAGGGAAATGAAAATACGACAGTGCTGCCAACCTCAACTGATTTTATTCCGAGAAAATGTTTTTTTTTTTCATAAACCTTATAAGAAATAAATGTCACCTGTATGTAATAATGCCTATAGCTTAATTACATGACTACAAATGTTTGATTTCCTGTAATTACGAATGAATCGCCTTCTTTTCTTTACTATTGCTGTCATCGGCGTTTTTCATTATCAGTCTCTCTAGTATCTACCTATCAGTTTTCTTTTTATACCAGGTGTCAACAAAACTGTTAAAGAATAGCTTTTTCATGTCCTTAATTTCCTCTTTTATTTTTTGAATTGTGGAAAGAGAAACATCACAATTGTTAGCCGCTCGCTGACGGATTTTGTTAAGAGGCACGGATTGGCATTTTTGTTTAGCTTCAACTTCACAGCAGTTTATTAGACTGCGTATTAGATTTTATTTTAGCACTGTAAATAGTCTGCCCACGTTTCCCAGAAACCGACATTTGTGTTTACGGTAACAAACAGTTATATTCGTACAGTTAACTTACAAAAGGTTCCGCGATTTACTGTATATGCTCTGGGTATAAAATAATTTTTTATGTTTATCATACTGAAATTAAAGCAGTCGCGCATGTGTACTGATGATGCTTTTCCCCCTTAATTCCTCGTTGCAAACAATGGCAAACAAAACTCGTGACTCAACTGACTTTAACGCAATATAAGTTGACGATCGTCCGCGAGAGTAAGACTGGACTATGCGTGGGGTGGGGGTGGAACTACTACCATATATGCTTTTTTAACACGTTGACTGCCACACTAAATTTTGTGACATTTACAGCGGGGCCATCGTACTTTTTTATTTTTTTCACAATTTATTCATTTTTCTTGTTATTTTACGTACGTATTTTATTTAATAAACAAATACAAATTCTTTTTGTTAAATAAATTTGTGACACACTTTTGGGCAACATGGCCAACTGGAATGATTTTACATTTCAGAGCCATGTGACCCATTTTTGTGGTATGACAAAAAATGTAATACACAACTGGGTTTAGTTGCAAAGTACTCTAAGACTATTTCAATCAACCAAAATAAGAAAAAAAAATTAATAATAGCAGCATTCTATTACAAGAAAACTACCTGTATACGCAATATCCCATTATTTGAAAAAGGCCAACTATTTGAACAAGCTAAGTGTACAATGTCACTCTTTGAAGCCATAGCTTTAGAAACCACATTAGTAACACACGACTTAAAAATTAGTTATGTACTGTGACTCATTTTTGATGCACATGGCCCATTTTTAAAAACAAGTGTGACACATATTTGGGTCACATAGCAGTCAACGTGCTAAATACATCATAGCGACAACAGCTCCAACCATGACATCATGTTCTAGTTTTACATTGATTTATTATGTTTACAACTACTGTATGTCGTTTTATAAACATCCCATTCTATCATTTATTCATTCTTAATAATTACTGTATCCTAAATAATAAACATTCATTCTAAATAAGCCATAATACTAGGCATAAACTATCATTATAATTATCCAAAAATCATCATCTGCTATCATTATCTGCTGATGACCAAAAAGGATACTAAATATACAAGTATCCTTTTAGTATCCTAAAAAAAAATAAAATAAAAAGGATACTTGTATATTTAGTATCCTTTTTCGTCATCAGCAGTAAAATGAATTACTGCACTCTCACATTTGTACTGATAAACTAGTTAGTAATTTACGGTAATTTCAAAATGTTATTATTGTATTTTTAGGGTTTTTATATTTCATTATTTTCAGTAAAGTTATGTTAAATTGCAATTTAATTTTTAAACAATTCACTTTCTTTAAATAATTACATTACTCGTTACTTATTTAGTGTTAGGGGGGTGATGAAGTGAATATTTTATTAGTTAAGAGTTTGTGGTGGTTGATAGATGTGTTATGATTTCGGGTTGGTAGATGTAAGTAGGATACAGTTCAGCCGTTCTTAGTTTGCTCCTACTGTCAACAAACAAAAGCCACCTACTACAGGAAGACCCTAGAGTGTGCGACTTTACGGATGTCGTATTCCTTTTAAGTTAACTATATTTTAAATTATAAGTACTTAAAGTACTAAAGTACGGGGAGGTGTTAAAGAAGAGGCAATGCGAAGAGTGAAATTGGGATGGGCAGCTTTTGCAAAATTGAGAGGAGTACTGAATAGTAAAATAAGCAGAGAAAACAAAGCTAGGATCTTCAATCAGTGTATCACTCCAGTAATGATATATGGTTCAGAAACGTGGCCGCTAACAAAAGAGATTGTATACCAAATGCAAAAAACGCAGAGAGCTACGGAAAGATCTATTCTGGGAGTCAGGCTGAGACATAGAAAGAGGAATGAATGGATAAGATCCCAGACTGGCCTGGAGGATGTTGGCAGGGCGATGGCTAGAGGCAAATGGAGATGGGCGGGACGCGTAGCGAGAATGGAACCAGAGAGATGGGCAAGGAGGATCCTTGATTGGCGACCATATGATGGAAGAAGATCAAGGGGAAGGCCGGAGAGAAGATGGGAGGACGACATAAAGAGAACCGCTGGAGAGAGCTGGAGGAGGACGGCGCAGGACAGAGAAGAGTGGAGGAGTCATGAAGAGGCCTACATAGCTAATATTTTAGCTTTGTAAAAAGGGCTAAGAAAAAAAGTACTAAAAACGTCAGTCATGATAATGATGTAGGACTAAAAATTTCATTTATAAAAATACTTTTAAAAGTATTATGTATTTCAATACTTGTGAAAGTATTTTGTTGTTACTTTTTAATCAGCGTGTACACATTTTGATATAATGGGCATGCTCAGTGACTTGGTCATTATTTGTTTACATTAGGAGCAAACTAAGAGAGGCTGGACTTTAGATAGTATACTGTCCTCCCACCGCAATCGTCAACTTATAGCGCCACGTGTTGTCGGCGCGACACTATATTACAGTTCAGCCGTTCTTAGTTTGCTCCTAATGTAAACAAATAATGACGTCACTGAGCATGCGCATTATACCTAAATGTGTACACGCTGATTAAAAAGTAACAACTAAATACTTTCAAAAGTATTTAAATACAAAATACTTTTAAAAGTATTTTTATAAATGAAATTGTTAGACCTACATCATACCATGACTGATGTTTTTAGTACTTTAAGTAGTTATAATTCAAAAAAAAGTTTACTTAATAGGAATACGACATCCATAAAGTCGTGGACTCTAGCGTGCACCCTGTAGTAGGTGGCTTTGGTTTGTTGACAGTAGGAGCAAACTTAGAGCGGCTGAACTATAGACTATATTATCTGCAGTCTCAGTATCGTGATTATGTCGAAAATTTTACAGTGTGAAAGTAGCTTACGTTGAAAGTCTGGCTGAAAACAGATAATTCAATCATTGAAAAACTATGTATTATTCATAAAAAAAAGTGAAACATATTTAAAATTACTATTACAATTTTCAACAATTTGTTATACAATAAAAATAAAACATACTTAATTATGTTTACAATTATTATTATTATTATTATTTATAATATATTAATTTTATTGAAACCTAAATAAGACATTGATAAAAAGTAATAACAGTTTTGGAGTTGTAAGTTAGGCCAAATAACATGTATTTCTCAATCGTACAATTATTATCATATAGTATTATTTATTATTATTATTATTATTATTACAAAAAATAATACACATTATTATCATTAATATAAAAGTATTATAATAACGATCAAAAAGTCACAAATATCTATTTTATAAAATTTTATTTAACGTAGGTCTATTTTATTTTTAAAAATAACGGTGCCATATTTAATAATAAATAACATCAAAGTACACTTTTCTTTTATTCCGCCTTTAAAACCGTTTAAAATAATCTTTTTTTTCTTTTATTTTCTTTTGCCATACATCAATATATAGGAAAGGAAAGTATCGTTTCCAGTCGTTTTAAGAAATCCAGTTTTCACCGGATATAAAGTACGTTTCTTGACACAAACATACATACACACAAACATACATACACACACACACACACACGCGCACACACACACACACACACACACACACACACACCAATCGCTAAAAACATGTTTTTTGGGTTCAGGGGTCTAAAAAAGGGTAGATCCGGTAAAAACTCGATTTCTTAAAATCGACATGAAAACAATACTTTCCTACCGATATATTCATAAAGGCAGAAGAAAGTAAAAAGTGTAGGCCTACTATTTATTGAAATTATCTTATGGTGCCGGATTATCCGACATTTTGCTTATCCGACCATTTTTCCCGTCTCGTTTGTGTCGGGTAATCGAACCTCTACTGTATTATAAAGTTTGTTTTCTTTTTTTACGTAAGAAGTGAAATGTGACTTTTTGATCAATAATTCTATAGCCTAATTATAGTTAATTAATAGTTTAATTGACATCATTAAATAATAACAGACAACCCTTATAAATATGTAATTAGTACATTATACAAATATTTTATTAATCTGTAATGAAAATACATTTAGCCGCTTTTTATGAATGAAAATAATCTTGTCGGTTATGGTACTGTATATCTTAATATAAGTCATACGAACATTTAATTATAGACACAAAACTTTGAGTTATTTATATATTATTATAACCAGGCTGTATTCATAAATAATTATTGTAATAAGTGCAATAGAATCTTTTTAATCCGAAAGTAAACCAAAATAAGTTATTGCTAAAATTATAAAAATAATTCGGAAATTTATATGATTAAGAGAGAGAGGGAGGAAAAGAGAGGGAGAGGGAGAGAGAGGGAGATAGGGGAAGAGAGGGAGGGGAGAGAGAGAGAGCTATTTTTGTAGCCCTGGAACTAATAAATCGAGGGCTAATTTAAAACTTCACATGCCTGTTATGGGCATCATGTAAAATTATTTTTTAATATTTGAAAGTATTAATTATTTGTTTTTTTTAATCAAAATTTGTAATATTTCGAGCCAATTTAAATTTTGAATATCTTTTTAGCGTGTATTCATCAATTAATTAAAATTCTTATATCTAAAATTTAATAAATCTTTTGTAAATTGGCCGGCCCGTGGTGTAGTGGTCAGCGCAACTGGCTACTATGCCGGGGTCCCGGGTTCGATTCCCGGTCAGGTCTGGAATTTTTTTTCATCTGTAAATCACTGCATATCATTACCTACGCACAAGCCCAAGGCTTATGTAGGCATCGTGTTGTTTAGGTCATCAGCCAAAAGGCTGGTTTGAACCTGTCGAGGTTTTACTAAGTAAAACGAGGAGTGAGGAGGTTTACCAAGCCTTCCTCACTGAGTGGAAAAGTACGCTTATCAGCATGCCAGGCCCTCTGAAAAGCACATTTTCCACTCTGCAAATGACATCTTAACTTCATTCACCACAGGGTCTGGCTGTATATTGAAATTCATTACTTTCAGAAGAGATAACTCTGATTAGTGTCACAGTACACCTCTACCTCTTCTGTTCTTAAATGATTCAGTCATTTAATTGGCTGACCATGTGATAAGAAACAGAACTATTTATTTTAGCCTTGCAACGAACAGATTGAATGTTAATAATTTGACACTCCACCTGTCTGTTATGGGCGTATGTAGGCATCATCACTCAATAAAAAAAAATAAATAAATAAATTACGAATTCCTTGAAAGATCGGATTAATAAGATTCAAGTTGTTAAATTTAAAAATGTGTTATTGTTTGCCATTATTAAGCTACATAAATTATTTACATCAATTATTCAATAACGTATTTTCTAAACATACAAAAATATTGAATGGTTTTCTTTATAACTTATTTTCAGGAAACTTTTTTTTTAATACTATAAAAAAATATTTTTATTTTGATTTCCAATATTTGAGCTGATTCAAAATTTGGTTTTCTATTTAGGATGTATTTTATCGATTTCAATTTTTAAGTTTTATTTAAAAAAAAAAACTGAGAAAGATTAATTTTCTTCCTACGAATTTAATTAAAGTTTTACAACTTTAAAAATAATTAATAAAATATTTTATTAATGAAATAAAATTCTAAGTATGTTTTTAAATAGTTGTTGTTTTGTAATAGGGAAAACAAATAAATATAATCTACGTCAAATTTCAATTTTTGAAATTTTAATTTTGAAAAAATCAAATTTTGATTTCTCAAATTTTAACAAAACGAAATTTACGAGGATGTAAAGGGTGGCATATACCTCACTTCCACAATGCAATGGGATTGGTTTTTAATACGTTGGCAGCAGTAGGCCTATGTTCAACAGTTTTTTATGGTATATATATGAGGTGTGGCTATTAAATAACGAGACTGACGTTATTAAAAAAATTATTTTAATTTCATACATAATCACTTATTGTTACCTTCAATACAGGGTGATTCATGAAGTTCTCCCCCCACTTCTACAGCACATTGTACTAGTAAAAATAATGAAAAAATGTTATATAAACATAGGTCCGAAAACGCTTCGTTAGCGAGTTACAGCTAGCGAAAGTTTCGCCTGGATTTCAGTTCACCAGGTGAAATGAGGTCTTCCTGGAATTGTGGTAAGGTAGATTAAGGGGCGAATTCAATCATTTCTTATGGTTTTTGATCTGATAAATTGAATAAAACAGGTCCCAGAACTGTAAGTTAAATAGTTTTTGAGAAAACCAGTGTCAAATGCAAAAAAATGGAGTGAAAAAAACACATTTTTTCATTTTAGTTTTTCCGGTTAATTTTACTTTGTACTCTTATGAATAAAAACTCATTTAATCAAACATCTATTCGCTTTCTGTGTACTTAATTTACACCGGTTTGTTCAGAATAAAATTTTCTACATGTTTTATTGAAAAATTTTAACTGTTTCTTGGTGAAATAACACAGTTATCCTTGGCCAAAGATGAAAAAATAAGTTTTTCACTCCATTTTTTGCATTTGACACTGGTTTTCTTAAAAACTATTTAACTTACAGATCTGGGACCTGTTTTATTCAATTTATCAGATCAAAAACCATAAGAAATGATTGAATTTGCCCCTTAATCTACCTTACCACAATTCCAGGAAGACCTCATTTCACCTGGTGAACTGAAATCCAGGCGAAACTTTCGCTAGCTGTAACTCGCTAACGAAGCGTTTTCGGACCTATGTTTATATAACATTTTTTCATTATTTTTACTAGTACAATGTGCTGTAGAAGTGGGGGGAGAACTTCATGAATCACCCTGTATATACTCCTTCTCTATCCCTACAACGCTTCATGCGAATTTTCCATTGTTGGAAACAGTGCTGGAAGTAATCTTCTGCCAGCTCCTTCAGGACACGTGCCGCTTTCTCTTTTACAGCTTCCACAGGCCCAAATCTTGTCCCTTTTAATGCAGATTTCACCTTAGGGAACAGGTAGAAGATAATAAGATTTGATGAAACGTGGTTTTTTTGCTTATGATCCGGAAACGAAGCGCCAATCCATGCACTGGAAGAGCCAAACTTCACTGAGAGCCAAAAAAACTCGAATGAGTAAGTCAAAATTTAAACCAATGATGTTTGTTTTTTTTATATTCATGGGATTATGTACCTTCACTGAGTTCCTGAAGGTCAAACAATTAATCAATATTACTACCTTAAGGTACTTTCTAAACTATGTCAAAGAGTAAGGAAAAAATACCCCGAAATGTGGAAGGACAAATCACGGGTTCTCCACCAAGACAATGCCCCAACTCATTCCGCGTTATCTGTCAAGAGGTTACTAGCCAAGTACAGCATCTCAGTGTTACAACATCTAGTGATAGATCTTGCATCATGTGACTTCTACCTGTTTCCTAAGGTGAAATCTGCATTAAAAGGGACAAGATTTGGGTCTGTGGAAGCTGTAAAAGAGAAAGCGGCACGTGTTTTGAAGGAGCTGACAGAAGATGACTTCTGTCCAGCACTGTTTCCAACAATGGAAAATTCGTATGGAGCGTTGTACGGATAGAGAAGGAGTGTATATTGAAGGTTTCTTAGTGCAGTATAGGCCTACTCTGCACTGTGTTTATATTAGCCTACACTAGTAGAAAGAAATCCACCACACATCAATGCACAAGAGATTAAAGCGTACTGCAGTACCGGTCAACGACGAACGTGGTATATGTAAACTAAAACAGGATTACCTGTATGTACGTATTAGCAATAAACCACGATTTTAGGATTGTAATAGAGAAACTGGGCATGCGCAGTAGATTGTTCCCCTCTTACACTTTGTCTCAAACAAAGTTCGTTTCGTGAATAACAATCTACTGAAGCCTTTTAATTATATGCTTTTAAATTTATATTTTCCTGCTTGAATGAAAAAGTGGAGGAGTACCGAAATCAATGGCTGCAACATTTGGAACGGATGCCAGAGGAGAGAATACCTCTAAAAGTGACGGAATATGTTCCAGTTGGAAGAAGGGAGGTGGGAAGACCTCGAAGAAGATGGCAGTAGTCGAGATGCACGGTGTTTTTGTAGACGTACTGGATGGTTTGTGAGTTGGGAACAGGCTCATGCCTAATCCTTGATAGTAAGAAGAAGAAGAAGAAGTTCCTGCGCACATAAACATGATTTAAAAAACTATCACAAATGATTATGTATGAAACAAAAATGAAATTTTTTACAACGTCAGTCTCATTATTTAATAGCCACACCTACTGGTTTTTTAGTGAATCTCCTAATGGCGAGGGAAGGAGTGTTGCCAGAAGAAGAAACCAACTGGGCAACAAGACGAGTCTCCCAGCCGACTTTTAATAAGGGAAAATTACATATGCGCCAACAAACTGAAAACTATATTATAAATTTACATTTTTCAATAAAAAATAATATATAATTAAAAACTTAATACAGTACAATAATAACAACGAATATTTTTTTAGATTTTTAAGATTAAGTAATAAATTTATGGATAATTGTAATCATACAGTTACCTTTCTTTAGTCCGGCATTCTATAGTTCGGACTACAGAAGCCTCGGTTTAAGGGGAGACTGAACTTTGTAACCCGGTAATGTTAAATTTGCTATTTTTAGGTACATTTTTCATATGATTGGTAAAAAATAGGGAAATGAAACTTTACACACTATAGGTGTCGGGTTTCTCCTCGAGCTGCTGACATTTTTTCAATTTAAACTTTAGACCATACCATTTTTTTTTAAATTACGAATATTATAAAATTTTTACAAATTGATTTCTACGTTTTTTGTGTATTACTAATTTAAGGAGCACCTGAAGATGTCATAAAAATGTCGGTATTTGTAAATATACAATATCATTAACTGGTAAAAATTTCAGCCTGGTAGGTTTATTGGTTTCTGAGAAAAATGTACCTTGATGTTAAAAATCTAAATTTACGGGAAAATACAATAAACAAGAGGGCACAAATCAAAAATAGAATTTACAGAAACAAGTAAATTTCCTATCAATAGTTGTTTAGAAAGCTGAACCAACAGCTGAGAATACAAAAAACAGTGGTGCAGGTATTTTATAAACTAAAATTTCTTTTTGCACTAAAACGAGCAGTATAAAATTGTGAAAAATATTTGTTCTCGGTAACATGATGATTTTTCTGTGTAACTTTGATTAAAACTTAATTTTTTCGTCGTAATTTGATGTTTTTTTTTTTGGTAGATCTAGGCGTAAACTGTTGAAAAAAATAAAAAACCAAAAATTGAAATTTTGAGTTAAAACTGTCGTGCCATCTCCCCTTAAGATCTAACAAAAATACTACTTACGTATTTAGTAGTAGGTTAATAAAAAACTTCGCCGAATCAAACAAAGCTTACAATTTAGCTGAACTTTTTAATTTATGTAGTCTGTAATAATACGTAATGATTTTTTGAAGAGAAAGTAGGAATAACTTGGGCAAAGGACATCACAGACTTTTTAAAGAAAGGTAGGATTAGACCTAACCTATATCAATAACTATAATACACATACAGTTATGTAAGGGGAATTTTTCTTTTTTTAAATATATTTTAACCCACCGGGTTGGTCTAGAGGTAAAGTCGTCGCCAAAATCAGCTGTTTAACAGCTGATTTTCGGAAACGAAGGTTCCTGGTTCAAATCCTGGTAAAGGTAGTTACTTTTATACGAATTTGAATGCTAGACAGTGGTTACCGGTGTACTTTGATGGTTGGGGTTTAATTAACCATACTCTCTCAGGAATGGTCGGCCTGGGTCTGTACAAGACTAAACCTCATTTACACGTCATACACATCATCCTCATCTCATTGGGCCATGGGGTTGCTCATTGTTCTAAATTGAACAGATTGCAACGTACACAAATTAGGAATTTAAAAAAAAAATATATATTTTCAATTTTAATGCTTTTACTGTTTGCTTTTTCAATTATTTAATTAATTTTTCGTTCAAATCTACTTTACTACGGAAAAAACAAATGTTGGAATCGGCAGAAATGAGTTTTTTGCGAGCAGTAAAAGGATGCTGAAGGATGGACTACATAAGAGAGGAACTACAGGTTGGAGAATCATTAAGTAGAAGGAAAGATGGAAGGAACATCTAAACAGAATGACCGATGGAAGAATACCGAAGCAGATGTGCGAATATAACACCACAAGGCAGAAGAGCTTTGGGTAGACCAAGGAAAAGATGGAGCTGAAGAGAGTGATGTCGAAACAGGCCAAGGCCTAAACCGTAGAAGAAGAAGAAGAAGAAGAAGAAGAAGAAGAAGAAGAAGAAGAAGAAGAAGAAGAAGAAGAAGAAGAAGAAGAAGAAGAAGAAGAAGAAGAAGAAGAAGAAGAAGAAGAAGAAGAAGAAGAAGAAGAAGAAGAAGAAGAAGAAGAAGAAGAAGAAGAAGAAGAAGAAGAAGAAGAAGAAGAAGAAGAAGAAGAAGAAGAAGAAGAAGAAGAAGAAGAAGAAGATCTACTTTACTGTTGTGCTAAACGGTCAGTCATTTTGAAAATATAACCTTTTCAGTCCAAATTGTTAAGATAGATGACTAGTATGTGCTACCTTTTACGTAACAAACAATACACTACATTCAGACATTCAGACTTGAGAAAGGATTACTTCATGAAAATTAATAAAAACAAAACGAAAGTGTTGTGCAGTAGCAAGAGTGGTTTAGAAGAGATTGGAAATTTAAAAATAGGCAACGAAAACATACAGGAAGTTAGGGAATTCTGCTATCTAGGGAGTAAAATAACAAAGGATGGTAGAAGCACAAGTGATACCAAAAGTAGAATTGGTCAAGCCAGAAAAGCCTTTGAAATGAAAAACAGGTTACTGACTATAAACATTGATTTATAGATTAGGAAAAATTTCTTAAAACATTATGTTTGGAGTGTAGCGTTATACGGAAGTGAAACGTGGGTGATAGGGGCTGTAGAACGGAAGAGGATAGAAGCTTTTGAAATGTGGTGTTATAGGAAAATGTTAAAGATTAGGTGGGTGGATAAAATAAGTAATTTAGAGGTTCTTAGGCGAGTGGATGTTAAAAGAAGTATATGGAAGCATCTTACCAAAAGAAGGGATAGGCTAGTGGGGCATATCCTAAGACATCTATTAATAATGGAGGGTAATATTGAGGGAGTAATTTGTAGAGGGAGGCAAAGATTAGAATATATAAAGCAAATTACAAAAGATGTAGGGCGTTACAGGTATGTAGATATGAAACGACTTGCGCAAGATAGAATAGGTTGGAGAACTGCATCAAACCAGTCGAGAGACTGATGACAAAAAAAAATAAACAAAAAAACATTCACACTTAAACGTCCTATATTTCAACGATATGTTCTTGCGCACATATTGTACGGTTCCAAGCTCCGTATAGTTGCAGGGTGAAAGGTACGGGTGAGGTATAATGAATGAGTGATGCATGCTGGGAGAACGATTGTTCTATTACTCCGATACAAAACATTCCGTATTTAACATATTTGTTTTTATTTATTACAATTATTTATTTACATGTTTTGATATAAAATGGTAAGTTAAATACAGTTGAGCCCGGTTTTAACGGCCTCGGACTTTACGTCAACTCGGACTTAACGTCATTTTTTTAGGCGTTGCGTCAAACTTCTATCTGAAAACCCCTGTTTTAACGTCATTAACTCGGTTTTTGCGTCAACATTTTTCCGATGAAATCATTTTTTACTTCACGTACAACGATTGTGAACTTGCCGTAATTTATCAGTAAATTGTATGAAAAAGGAAAAGACAGTACTTATACAGTAATATAGTACAATAGTCTACTTGTGAATAGTGTTTGCTTGTGCGAAGGGATTAAAATGATTTTGTTAAGCTGTTCATATGTGTGTCTATAACTACTGATTGATCTACGTCAAGGTCAGTTTTGGGACTGCACCCTCTACGTGACATGTGACACTTAGTAGGTAGCACTTACCTAACTTTCACATCAGACTATCCACATTTAAGAAAATTCTGTAATACTGAGGAAGCGACTGAGCAAGAGGAAGATGAAGAGGACACCGTCACGCCAACATTGCAGGAGGCAATGCTAGCGGCTTAAACTTTTTTCAGATTTCACCGACACCGAGAGACATTACGGAGAGGATTTATTTCGCAGAACGAGGTGTTCAAAAGAAAATCACTGATTTCTTCCAATAAAGTAGATAACGTACCGTTATGTAGTTTATATACATACAAATATGTATTTTGGTTTCCGTATTTTAATACATAATAAAGTCTACCTACTTACACAGAGTGGTTATTAATCTATTTTATTAGGGTATTACGATTTAAAAATCGCAAATAAAAAACGTTTAGCACATTACGTAAATTAGTAGTAATGTATACGAAATATTCTTAGTTTAGTTAGATTTACTTTGACACAAGAGCTAAATTTGTTATAACGTCACTCGGATATAACGGTAAAATTTAATCTGTCCCTTCAATGACGCTATAAGCGAGTTCGACTGTATTATGAATCCGACCAAGTTAATAACCCGGTAGGTATTTGTTAAATTAATGCACCGGATGATAAGAATATGTTTTTAGTCTAGTTAGTACATACACGCTACCACTACAAATGCATCAGGTGTGAAACACTACTAACACTCATTCATTCTCCCACTACTATGACAACCCACTGCTTTCCACAACAACTACACGGAGCTGCCACTCAAGCAGTACTTGGTTGACCGTTCGCGTTTTTAAATTGCCTCATTTACAGTTCAGTCGTTCTTAGTTTGCTCCTACTGTCTACAAACCAAAGCCACCTACTACAGGGTGCACGCTAGAGTCTGCGACTTAACGGATCTCGTATTCCTATTAAGTTAACTATTTTTTAAATTATAACTACTTAAAACATCAGTCATGATATGATGTAGGCTTAACAATTTCATTTATAAAAATACTTTTAAAAGTATTTTGTATATAAATACTTTAGAAAGTATTTTGTTGTTACTTTTTAATCAGCGTGTACACATTTTGATATAATGCGCATGCTCAGTGACATTCCTCCCAACTACACGGAGCTGCGACTCAAGCAGTACTCGGTTGACCATTCGCGTTTTTAAATTGCCTCATTTAGATCGATTATCTTGAATAAAATTATCCACATTCGGTAATCCGGCATCATCCGAATCTCGAAAGTGCCGGACTAAAGAAAGGTTACTATAATTAGCAATAATATATATATATATATATATATATATGTGTATAAGCTAATATATACATGAATACATACAATACAAATAACAAACATCATTTATAAACATATAGTATTAATAATATAATAGTATATACTGTACAAAATATATATAATATAATTATGTATGTAAAAAGACACTTTTCTTTCTTTTTTTCTTCTTCTTCGTATATTCCTTAAACTACAATGTAATCGTTGTTAATTATCTTATATTATACAAATAATACTATTATATAAAACACATTCATTACAATTATTATGGTTTTTTAATTTATTAATAATTATTATTATAATAACAACAGTAGTAATAAACATTATCGACCGACTTTACTAATAATTACACTATTATTATTATTATTATTTTATGTTCAGGGATCCTTCTCTATATTTTTCCTCTTTATTTTAATACATTTTTTAAAATTTTCAATTTTTGAATTTATCAGAATTATATCAGTTCCTGGATAAGTTCTAAACATGTTTACTCGGTTTTAACAGCCTTTTTACAAAAATTGATTAAAAGTGCCCATAACGGACAGGTGGAGTATTTGTTGCAGGACTAAAATAAATAGTTATGTTTCTTATCACACAGCCAATTAAATGAGTGAATAATTTAAGGAGAGAAGAGGTAGAGGTGTACTGTGACACTAATCAGAGTTATTTACTCTGAAAGTAATGAATTTCATTATACAGTTGGACCCTGTGGTGAATGAATTGAAGGTGTCATTTGCAGAGTGGAAAATATGTGCTTTTCAGAGGGCCCGGCATGCTGATAAGCGTACTTTTCCACTCAGTGAGTTGTGGCAATGGTAAACCACGTGACTCCTCGTTTTCCTTAGTAAAACCGCTACACGTTCAAACTAGCCTTTTGGCTGATGACATAAACAACAACAACATATCCTGAAAACACTTTGTGTTTGTGTATTTCATCGACTTACTGTTCAGTGAACGGATTGTTTATAAAATTGGAGCAATTGTTGTATTCTGTTCCATAACTATAAAGTTTAAGTGTATTCATGTGTGTCACTATTTGTACAATATTATGTTTTGTGTGCTGATTTAAATGAGCCGTATTCGCTCGCTTAACCGACGAAACGAACTTCACGTGTATTCTTCAACTGGACTCTATCCTGCAGTATTCAATACATATAAGTGTTTACTTTTGTTTGTGGTTTTAAGTTTAATTGTATAAGTGACTGTTTCCTTCCGTATTTGTTTTTCCTTTGTCATTCCATTCTTTCTTTCTGGTCTTAGACAGAACCCCGATAAACTTTCTTGGTCCTCTTTGGGTTGTTTTTGTGTAAAATGCGGGCTGCAAATTGGTAATTCTTACGTAAAGGCTTTAAGGGGGTAGTCAACTCACGAAGATGAATTTTTTTAAATTTCGAATAGTTTTTCCATTTATTTGAAGTTTAAAGTTTTCTGAATCGCAACATTTGTTTACTTTGCATGTACGTTGAAAAAAAGTTATAAAAACATCTGTTTATTAAAGTAAAGCTCACTAGCAAGGCGCGTCGAATATTTTCCTTGAACTTTCGGAAATGTGGTTTTTGCATGATTGTACATCCTTGGGAATTAAATATTTTCGTTTGTACGAGTATTTAAGATATTCGGATAATTATTATTTTTAAATGTTTATAATTTCTTGCTCTATTATCTGTGGAATGATTATTACAAAAACATTAATAGGGATTTAGTTAAAACATAATTTGTGAATATATAAAAAAAATGTTTTTGATAATATGGTTTTTCTTCAATAAAAATCTTGTAAGACAAAATATATACAAGCGCATACAACAGATAATAGACAGCAATTTTCTGTATTTTGTAGCGTAAGAGAATCATGTTGATGTCTTTCTTGGTTCCTGACATATTTGATTGCCCGTAAAAGCCCGCTTTTCCAACCTCACCCTTATATTAGGGGCTGTAATCAATTTTTTGGCTTGGTTCAAATGGTAGATAATTACTTGTAAATTACTCTTTCATTTAAAATAAATAATTACAAATTATAGCCAGAAGTTTTAATTTTAATTTTCAGGGTTGACTACCCCCTTAAACCAGGAAACCGGGCTGCGGTTCCCTAACAGAACAAATGCTGAGACTATGGGCTGCAAAAAGAGCATTCAAAAAGGTCTAAAGTCACCTCACATGGTCTAAAATTGTCCCTAAACGATAAAAAGAATTAAACAAATAATGCTGTACATAAATTTCCAAATTCTTTTAAAAATGTTTAATATCCAAATTTGGATTATCCAATTTTAAATTGAAGTAAACTATAAGAGGTTAATTAAAATATAATTATAATTCCACTGAAACATAATTGTTTACAATTATAATAATAATAATAATAGTAGTAGTAATAACGATAATAGTGGTTATGTATAATAATATCGAATTGTTTGCGATGTATCGGTCAAAGTCGATTATTGAGAACGATTAAAAATAACATTAAAGTGAAATAATTGAACTGCAAAGATAACAACGAGAATACATACAACAACAACGACGTTATCGATGACGAAGATGACGTCAAAGAGAACGATGACGTCACTGTGGACGCCGATGATGTTTGCGTTGGATCAGGCGGTGGCATGTATTCGCCTAACACTTCCAGTAGGTACACGGATTCGGCCACCCCTTTTGGTGTTCGTACAAGAAGCGCAATCTCTCCTACATCTTCCGGACGCACTTCTGTTACCGTCAATAAAGCAAGTTGACACCATTTCGAATTTCCTTCCTGTAAAATAAAGAGAATATTTAAAAGTTATATAAAAATCTGGTGTGTAACACTCACACAACTTTGTTTGTTGGCTGGCGAGGTGGTTTCTCATCGAGTACACTCCTAGTTCTACGGAATTTATTTACCAAACGCAATATTGACGATTTATTTGGGACGACAGAACGGGGAAATTTCAACTGAAACTTATCTTGCACACATTTGTAAGATTTACTCGCTATGTAAGTCTCTACAATAAACCGGCGTTCTTCCTTTGAAAAAACCATTGGTGACACAATATATAACTAAACGACTGCTGTCACCACACTAATGCTTGACTGGAACATTTTAACTGTCTTAGGTAGTTGGCCTTGAGTACACTGTTGCCAACATACCGATTGGGGGAGAGAAAATTTACCGATGTATTACTTCTATCTTCTTATAATTAGGGTTGCGTCCTTAATAAAACACCCGGTTCTTCCTTTGAAAAAACCACTGCTGACACAATATAACGAAACGACTGCTGTCACCACACTAATGCTTAACTGAAACATTTTAACTGTCTTAGGTAGTTGGCCTTGAGTACACTGTTGCCAACATACCGATTGGCGGACAGAAAATTTACCGATGTATTACTTCTATCTTATAATTAGGGTTGCGTCCTTAATAAAACACCCGTTATAATAGTCACAGTTATCTCCTCTGAGACTAATGAATTTTATTATACACCCCTATACTAAATGAAACGACGGTGTCTTTTGCAGGGTGGAAAATATGTGCTTTTCAGAGAGCCTCGCATGCTGGCAAGCATAATTTTCAACTTAGTAAGGAAGGCAATGGTAAACCACCTCACTCCTTGTTTTTACTACGTAAAACTTCTAGAGGTTCAAACTACCCTTTCGGGTGATGACTTAAACAACAGCGGTATCGAGGATCTTAGGGAAGTACAAAAAATATGCGGTAAGGAGAGTAAGGAGTAATATTTAGTGATAAAGGGAGGGCTGTCACAGAGAAAAGTAAGAATTGACGTCGATAATGTAGGAATTATTGTAAAAAGAAGTTGAGGGAGTTGTTTTCCCTTTGTGAGCGGGCGCGCCCTCACAATGAAAATAAACCCAGTTAGTTTGAGAGAGGGAAAGTCGTATGGGTGGACCAATTTACTACTACGGCACCAGACGACAGAAGAACGTTTTCGAAATAGAATAACGTTGTTACGATGCAATAGCTGTCGGTGATGCAAAAGCGAAACGTGACGGGGAAAGAGGAGTTACGCAGTTATTCGAGGAGGAGAGTAAAAACGGGGAAAACGGCGGCTGAAATCCCCGATCCCCAATGGAGTATAAATTAGGAGTTCATTTAACATTCACTTGACAATAAACAATGACGACACACTCGATCGTTGTAGCCTACTGTACTTTACTCCACGCTGCATTACTGGTGCTTTTATATTATGCTACACACCGCCAAACAATAAAGGCTCCACTCCCCCTCAACAGTGGCTGCATGCAATACAATACACTTGTTTGTTGGCATTGTTTACCTTGCCAAACTAAGTAAAGTACAGCTCTCGTTCTACCTCACATTTAGCTACCTGTTACAATGCACCAAAATTATTATTACTATATTCTTACCGACCTAGTCATTTAGGGGACACATATACGTTTTTACTTTCTCTTGCCCGATATGAATATAATTATCGTCACCAAAATCAGCTGTTTAACAGCTGATTTTCGGAGACGAAGGTTCCTGGTTGAAATCCTAGTAAAGGTAAAAGTAACTTTTTATACGGATCTGAATAGTGGACAGTGGTTGTGGGTGTAGTTAGATGGTAACCATACTCAGTGAGTGTGTCTGTAGAAGACTACACCACCTCATTTACACGTCACACACATCATCCTCATCTCATTGGGTGATGGGGTTGCTTATTGTTCTCAATTGAACAGATTCCAACGTACACATTTTATTAGGAATTAAAAAAAAAATATGGATAGGAAGGAAAGTATTGTTTTCATGTCGATTTTAAGAAATCGAGTTTTCACCGGATCTATACGTTTTCAGACCCCCTAAACCCCAAAAAACATGTTTTTAGCGATTGTTCTGTGTGAGTGTGTGTGTGTGTGTGTGTGTGTGTATGTGTGTGTGTGTGTGTGTGTGTGTGTGTGTGTATGTGTGTGTGTGTGTGTGTGTGTGTGTGTGTGTGTGTGTGTGTGTGTGTGTGTGTGTGAACAGACTATCTCAAGAACGGAACATCGTACGAACTTGAAACTTGAAACTTAAGTTACATACCACTACCGGACCCAACACGAACATTTTCAACAAAATCGGTCAACCGGAAGTAGTAGTTTATTCGAGTAATTTTTCACTTTTTTGCGATTTTCTCAAAAACCGGTCCTACGATTTTATTAAAAATCGCCTGATTTACTAAATGTTTTATGCTCTACAAGATAGGGTAGGCGTCATGTTTGCTAAAATTCTTGGCGAGGCTGTTTTCGCGTAAAGAAATTGTTTTTTTAAGATTGCGGCTTTATTATGCATTTCAGCGCAAAAATGTATTATAATAAATTTTGTAGAGAATTTAAAATCCTACAACTTTTATTTCAAACATTTGTTTGTATAACGCTTAGTTTAGCGGTAATTAGTGATTTTCTGTTTTTTTTCTCACGAAAACGTGAGAAAAATCGATATTTTTAACATTTCGGCCTTAGCACTCATTTTACGACAAAAGTGTATAAAACCAAATTTATAAAAAATTAAAAGATCTACAACTTTTATTTAGAGTAATTTTTTTTACAGAGCCTAGTTTAGCGTGAAAGAGTGATTTTCCGCATTTGTAAGCCATACTGAGGTCAATTTTCATTTTGCATCTTTTCTTCATGATTAAAATAAGGTTATGTTTTTTGAGATTAGTTTTTTATTTATTTGTAATTTTTTATTACTAATTAAAAAATAAATATCTGTAGTGTTTTATTGTTAATTATTTGCATTGGCAAGAGAAAGTTGTGTGAGTGTTCACACAGATTTTTTACTTTCTCTTGCCCGATGTGAATCAATATCGAAGGAAAGCATAGTTTTCGTGTTAATTTTACCGGAAGTACACGTTTTCAGGCTCCCTGAACCCCAAAAAAACATAATTTCAGCAATTGGTCCGTGTGTTTGTATGTCAGAGTGTGAACAAAATATAATATGAACAAGAACGGAACATTGTACGAAGTTGAAATCTGAAATCTAAAACTTACTATCGGTTTCATAATCATAGACACCCGAGTTTGAATCCTTACATTTCCAGAACTATTAGTCGGATTTCAACATACTTTACATCAAAATTTAGCTCATTTTATTCTGCGTTTACCTATAATAGTCCTATATTTTTAATATTGTTTAAAAATGGCCATATCAAGGTTGTAAGACAAAAAGACCGAGTTTTTTGATACCACAACAAATTTCATGCGTTTAGAGGCGTGTAACCCGAAAAGTTCAAAATTTTTTTATAATATAGAAAATTATATTCTTACAGGGTGTACGAAATTTAAAAATCGTAAGTTGTTTAAATTTTGATTTATTAACAATATTCTGAACCGTTGATATCTCGGTAACCGCTTGATCGTTTAGCACGGGCAAACTATCGTTTTATTCAGCGTAATAAACTTAGTAAAGATATGTTAATAATATGAAATATCGATTGGCCAATGTTGTGGTGAAATTTTTAGAATTTTGAAAAATAGATGGGTAATGAACCGAATTAAACTCAGACAACTAATTACGAACTTTAAGGGCTTTCATGAAGAGTAAAAATGGAACCGTGCGGATAGAAGAAAGGAGAAAAACCTACAAGCGTGGCGTTAAATCTTGTTGGAACACTCCATTCATTGCCTTGTGCGAATTTATTATAAAGTTGTGGCACAACTATTGACTTAAGAATTTTGATATATCCATCGCTTTTAACGTACCATCTACTGGAATTAATGAACAAGGGTCTTCAAATCTAAAACAACCCCAAAACATTTTTTGTAGGGATGTTTAACTGATTGTTGGATGTAAGCTGAGTTCGGATTAATTTCCACACTACGGTACAATTAAATTTGCATGACAATTTAAATGTGATAAAATAAAATTTAATTAATATTTTATATGAATTCAAAGTGAATAAATAAATAAATAAATGAGTAATTGTTTAAATAATTGACGAAAATTTAGTTAAGTGAATTAACCCGCAGTATACATGAGCTAAAGAATAACATCGTGGCAGCCATTCAAGCTATAGACGTTTCCGTATCACGTCGTGTGTGCATTAATAACATTGAACGAGCGCAAAAATGTGTAAGCGTTCAAGGACGCCACTTTCAGCATCTACTGTAAAGGTGAAGATGAAATTTGTATATAAATTTTAAATTAATATGTAAAATTATGTATTAAGTAATTCTATTTATTCATTTACTATTTGAATCCAATTGAGTGCCGAAGGTCGCTGTTAAATACAGCGGGCTACTTTTAAATGAATCACCCTTTATTATCAAAAAGTTAAGTTTGTCAGTAACAAGGGAAGAAAAATTTTTTTTGGTATGTTCCCTCCCTTAACTGATTGTTGGATATGAGCTGTGTTCGCAACTGTACAATTATTACAATTTAAATGTGATAAAATAAAATTTAATTAATATTTGATAGGAATTGAAAGTGAATAAATAAATAAATGAGTAATTGTTTAAATAATTGACGAAGATTTAGTTAAGTGAATTAACTAAATGTAGAAGAGCTGTTGAAATTTACTTATTTATTTTAAGAGTTAATAAAATTTGAAGGTTGAATAAGTGTGTTAACATTCAGACTGAATGTTTTGCGGTAAATCATCATTATCTTGAATTTTTCTTATTTATTTTGAAAAAGTTAACGAAGTTTTAAGACGTGCAAGAAAGAAAATGAGTAAGTAGAAAAAAATAGTTGACTCGATGAGTAAACTGAGTAATTCAAGTGGTGGGTGTTGGGGTGGAGACGAGGAAAGGAAGAAAAGTTTTTCTGCAGTCATTAATACAACTTTCAATTAAAGACGAATTAACATTTTGATCTCGTCGGGAAGAGGAAAATGGGACAGGAAAAGCTTTCGTTGTGCTGTTTTAAATTACAAATGAAGAGAACGACTAGGGTAAAAAAACAAGTGAGAGGGTTGTTTAGGGAAGAGCAATTGGGAAAAGTGGTCTGGGGGAAATGAAGGGGATTTTGTGTCCGTTGGTCTTAATAAAGACCTCCGATCAATCTTCTGTTACGGATAGTAACGGCTGCTCATGCAACTACCATTATTATTACACAGAGTGTAAAAAAATTGTTGGTAAAGCCCACTCACTTCCTCGGGAATCTCCTTCTCCTCCTCCTCCTCCTCCTTTTCCTCCTCCTCCTCCTTCTCCTTCACCTTCTCCTTCTTTTCCTCCTCCTTCTCCTTCACCTTTTCCTTCTTTTCCTCCTCCTTCTCCTTCTGCTTCTCCTCCTCCTCCTCCCCTTCTCCTCCCCTCCTCCCCCCTCCTCCTCCTCCTCCTTCTTCTTCTTCTTCTTCTTCAGGTGCCTATCCTTTCCGAATATATTGCACTGCGTTATAGCTCTTCTGAGCTTTTTTCAAATCAAGTTGTCAGATTTCGTAGCCACGTTACCATTATTCTGACAGGTCTTCTTTTTGGTATAAATTTTTCAAATTTTGTCATCTATCATTTTCTTCTACGAATTTGTTCGTCCGTCCGGACGTTAAACAAAAAAAAAAATGTTCGTCCGTCCGTGACATCCAGATGTCAGAAACTACAAAAGACAGCAACAAACGGTTTCCGGAATCGTAATATACATAAAAAGTTAATGGGCCTGCATTGGGTTTGAAGTTCTGGTTTAGGCCGAAAGTGGCCCAAAACCGGAAGTGAAGAAATCAAATTCGGAATTTGGAAACGAAAACAATGGCATTCGATTCCTTTTAAAGAGAAGTTTTCGTACTTAGATTTTTACTTTCTCTTGCCTATATGAATATATTACTATATAGGAAGGAAAGTATTATTTTCATGTCAATTTTAACAAATACACTCTTCACCGGATCTACACGTAAACAGACCCTCTGAACCCAAAAAACTAGTTTTTAGCGATTGATATGTGTGTGTGTGTGTGTATGCGTGTGAACAGAATATGTCAAGATGGAACATCGTACGAACTTGAAACTTGACACTTAAGTTACATATCAATACCGGACCCCATACGAACATTTTCATCAAAATCGGTCAACCGGAAGTAGTAGTTTTATCGAGTAATTTTTCATTTTTTTGCAATTTTCTCAAAAAACTGGTCCTACGATTTTTTTAAAAATCGCTTGGTTTACAAAATTTTTAATATATTAGATATGTGACAGTGGCCAGTCACGGATAAGAAGAGTTGTTAGGAACGGCCTCCAGGTCTATCCCAGCTTAGTTTAGACGACGCCAGTTGGGAGGCAAGTGAAGTGAGCAAGTTACATTCACCAAGTAGAGACTGGCAAGTACCAAACCAAGTAGTGTTCATACTACGTTGTCGTTTTACTTGGAAGTGAAGCGCCAAGTAGTGTGTGCGATGGGGAAAAACACATTGTAAGAAAGTTATAAAACATGTTTCGAGGATGTTATTTATTCATGTTTCGGAGGAAATTGAAGATTATCTAGAAAGGATTACTAAGAAAAAGCCATGAGTACGAAAATGGATAGGTTGAAGAAGTACCCATGGGGGATCGGCCATGCTTTTAAGAGAACTTCGATTGGAAGATCCAGGAGAGTACAAGGCTTTATTGAGAATGCCGCCTGACGTATTTGATGAAAACAACCAAATACAACATTAAAACAACCAAATGCAACAGAAACACAGTAAATATCACGAGGAAATACTGACAACACCAGCTACTTGCACTAGATTACGCAATACACTGACCAAGTGGGTGTTTAGACGGAGCACGTACAAAGGCAAGTCATTTGCTTGTTGTGGTTGGGGAAGGCAAGCTGCCCCGAAAATAGAACACCGGTCAATTCACTTGCCTTGCCTGACAAGTTGCACGGCAACTTGACGGGCCAACGAAAATCATACAAGTAAATGTTCGCACTGAGCAAATAACTTGGAGCAAGTGACTTGCTCACTTGACTTGCCTCCCAACTGGCGTCGTCTAAACTAAGCTTTACGGCGAACAATCGGAGGGGAGGTGGTGGGAGAAATTCGACCAAACCAATTACCAGTGAATGTGAGGTGCTATCTGTATTTTCCAATTTCTTTTGTAACTATGATATTTAATTACCGAGAATGTTGGTACGATTTGCCGAAATTAATTTAAAAAGTACAAAATGTATAAGGGTTGGGGGTGGGGGGGGTGGTATAAGGGAGCAGTAGTAACTTACAGTCAAGTGATGAGCGAGTATCCGGCCCATGGAGTGGCCAGGGTGAAGAATGCGTGACTCAGCCAACCAGAACACTTTAGTCGGGGGAGGATTGGCACACAACTCGACCGTTATCACCGCCCTTTGGCCTGCTTGCACCCTCACCGTTTTATTGCTCGGATAAACCATCGGTCTCCCTGTAACATTAATCAACACACATTTTTTTACATTTATTAACAATTTCAGATAAATTTACCATTTTAATACCTACTACAAGTACCTACCACAGATTTATGAGATGTCTCGCTCGGTAAAGGGTGTTCTACACTCTAAAAATAAAAATTACATTCATTTTTTCATATTCAAGTTACAATTAAATCTTTCCGGCTGACATTCCCGTACAGGTCCGATGGGAAGGGACTGCAGACAAGGCGATTTCCCACGGGCTCGGGATTTGTAGAGGATCTCCGTTTCAACTGAACTCTACAACCCTTTTTAATCTCTTTCACTCTACCAGCAGTATGGAGTGAAAAAGTATTGCAATGGTGCAATACTTTTTCATATTTTTATAATTATAGTCTAATAATAATTATTATTATTACTGAACAAAGGTGAAGTGGATTCAATATTAAATCACTTTTTAGAATTAAATTATAATAAAACCTATTAAAGATAATAACAGTAAAAGACACTTACGCGCGTACACACGCACACAGAGGCGGACTAATTGCTAAAAACACTTTTTTTTTGATTTTGGGGGCTGAAAAGAAGACTTTTCTTCCCTGCACATCCATATTGGGCCATAGAAAGTAAAAAGAGTTACTTATATTGTTCGGTTTACTAGATTAGATTGTTTGTCTAATTAGATTTATAATAGTTTTAGATTGTAGTTTATTCCATAATTTAATAATTGGAGGATTTTAAAGCACTTGTTATTACCAACTCTTTTAACAGGAAAGTTAAGGGTTAAATTATTAGCACTCGATCTGCTAGTTCCAGGGCTACAAAAAAAAACATCTACTTTCCATCCTGCAAATGACAGCATCACCTCATTCACTACAGGGCCTGAGTGTATAATGAAAATCCATTATTCTCGGAGGAGATAAATGTGACTAGTGTTTTACACGTGTACCTCTTCTGTCGTTAAAAGCTTCACTCATATAATTGGGCAACTGTGTGATCAAAAACGCAAATAATTTTTGTAGCCCTGGAACTAGCAGATCAAGTGCAATTACAGGGTGATTATAAATGAAATATACACTTTCGACAGCTTCTTAAACATCAAACTGGTGTATTTGAATATACTAAATGATTTATAGATTTGTTTAAAGTTTACGTTGGTACTACTGTTGCTAGAATTTTGTTGTTGGCTGCTGTTACAACGACCACTCTAGCAAAATGGCATTATCTCGTGAAAAGGTTTACGGGCCGTTTTTCTTTCACGAAGTGTCAGTAACCGGAGTAATTTATCTGGACATGTTAAACAAATGGTTAATGCCTCAACTTCAGGAAGATAGTGATAACTTCATTTTTGTACAAGATGGAGCTCCGCCTCACTGGCACTTACAGGTCAGAAATTATCTTGATGAATATCTTCCTAGACGATGGATCGGCCGTGCAAGTGAGGAAAACATTGTGTTTACGCCGTGGCCACCTCGTAGTCCAGACTTATCGCCCTGCGATTTTTTCTAATGGGGTTATGTAAAAGACTAAGTTTTTGTACCCCCGCTTCCTGTAGTTACCGATGATGTGAAACAACGTATCGCAAATGCTGTTGCCACAGTTGACCGTCATATGCTGCCATATCGTGTGTGGGAAGAATTCGACTACCGTGTTGATATCTGTCGTGTTACAAATGGGGCACACATTGAACGTCTGTAAATATTTACAATAAAAACTTAATGAATTCTTTTATATAATCATGTAAGTAATTACCTTAACTTTTCAAAAATAAATTTTCTATAAGCTATCGAAACTGTCTATTTCATTTATAATCACCCTGTAATTTAACACTCTACCTGCCTGTTATGACCAAATTATAAAATATGTACTTCAGTTATTTTTACTTTCTCTTGCCTACATGAATGTATAGGAAGAAAAGTATTGTTTTCATGTCGATTTTAAGAAATCGAGTTTACTCCGGATCTACACGTTTTCAGACCCCCTGAACCCCAAAAAACTTGTTTTTAGCGATTGGTCTGTGTGTGTGAACAGAATGTCTCAAGAACGGAACATCGTACGAACTTGAAACTTGAAACTTAAGTTACATACCACTACCGGACCCGACACGAACTTTTTCACTAAAATCGGTCAATCGGATGTAGTAGTTTATTCGTGTAATTTTTCTCTTTTTTGCAATTTTCTTAAAAATAGGTAATATGACTTTTTTTTTAAATCGCCTGGTTTACTACATTTTTTTATGCTCTACAGGACAGAGTAAGCGCCATGTTTGCTGAAACTCTTGGTGAGGCTGTTTTCACGTAAAAACATGGTTTTTTTTAAGATTACGGCTTTAATATGCATTTTAGCACAAAAATGTATATCATAAAAGTTGTAGAGAGTTTAAAATCCGACAACTTTTATATCTAACATTTTTTTGTATAACGCTTAGTTTAGCGGTAATTATCGATTATCTGTTTTTTTCTCAAGAAAAGTGTGAAAAATCGATTTTTTAAAGATTTCGGCCTTAGTATGCATTTTATGACAAAAGTATTGAAAATAAATTTTATAGGAAATTAAAAGATCTACAACTTTTATTTTGAGCATTTTTCTCTACAGA
This sequence comes from Catonia carolina, assembly GCA_035578175.1. NCBI lineage: Eukaryota > Metazoa > Arthropoda > Insecta > Hemiptera > Achilidae > Catonia > Catonia carolina. Next base: position 1,793,375 of record JAQMRL010000002.1, on the reverse strand, counting down.
GCCTAGTTTAGCGTGAAAGAGTAACTTTCCGTATTTTTAAGGCAAACTGAGGTTGATGTTCATTTTGCGTCTTTCACCCATGTTTAAAATAAGGTAATGTTTTTTGAGGTTAGTTTTTTGTTTATTTCTAATGTTTTATTACTAATCTTAGGTTTATTGGTTTTTTATTTGCATTGGTAAGAGAAAGTCGAGTTAGTGTTTCACACCAGATTTTTTTTTTTTAGAAAAGTTGTCAAATAGTGGCTAAAATAAGTGAAATAAGTGACTGAAATACATTTGAAAAATACAATAAAAATTAACAGTGATAGAAAAATAAGATTTGAATACGGCGACACTGTCAACCGACATTGCATTGTTATTTCATGATATAGGGACCATTGTAATCCAAGTGAGGAAAGCTAACCTACAATGAAATAAAATAAACCTATTCTAAATAAGTAACCATATAGTCTATTTCTCTATTATTATTAAAATCGTATAGAAATACATAAAAGAAAATATATTAAAATAATATATTTGTCGAATGTTTATTTTTACAGTTTCTTTTCAGGGGGACAATATACGGAGATGTTATTATGAAGGCGGTGAACGGAGAATGGGCTCGGTGACGTTGACTGGGGGTTGTTTATTGTCACGGGGGGGAAAAATTGTAAAGATTTCATTATAAGAGTACGTAATTCGTTTTGTGGTTGCTTTATCCGAGCCGACAAGATTCATGGATGAATAAAAGAGGGTGCGCCGTGCGCCGACAATAAAAACACATACAGTGCCAGTAATCACTAATATTTTCTTTTTACCTGTAGGCCTATACGCAAATCTTTTCTATTTAGTTCATAAACGGTCGGTAAATAAGAGGAGTTTTTCTTGCCAATATTACTCTCCAAAAAAATCTGGTGTGAAACACTCACACAACTTTCTCTTGCCAATGCAAATAATTAACAATAAACCTAACATTAGTCTAGTAATAAAACATTAGCAATAAACAAAAAACTAACCTCAATAAACATAACCTTACTTTAATCATATATGAAAGACGCAAAATGAAAATCGATCTCAGTTTGGCTTAAAAATACGGAAAATCACTCTTTTACGCTAAACTAGGCTCTGTAGAGAAAAATGCTCTAAATAAAAGTTGTAGACCTTTTAATTTTCTATAAGTTTTATTTTATACACTTTTGTCGTAAAATGTATACTGAGGCCAAAATCTTAAAAAAAATCGATTTTTCACACGTTTTCGTAAGAAAAAACAGAAAATCGCTAATTACCGCTAAACTAAGCGTTATACAAAAATATGTTACAATTAACGTTGTAGGATTTTAAATTCTCTACAACTTTTATACCAAAGATTTTTGCGCTAAAATGTATATTAAAGCCGCAATCTTAAAAAAAAACAATTTTTTACGTGAAAACAGCCTCACCAACAAAAGACGTACTTCAGCATACCAGAACAAAGTCCTCCGGTGCATCACACAGTTCCACTATCTTATATCCAATCGCATCATACACGAACACCTTCTCTTCCCTTCTATGGAGGACTTTATTTACAATACCTCGAAACGGCTACACGACGCTGGGAAAACTGACGGACCCCAGATCATTCAGGACTTGTACCGACGCCCACACCCACCTGAAGTCTCTATGCCATTACCATTCCACGACTTTATCTAAATTTCAGTATGACCCACTTAACAAAATTTAGAGTTGCCACATTTTTATTCTGCCCTGTATTCCTCTTATTTGCCCATGCCCCTTCTACTTGTATGACTCACTCTCCCCAGTTGGTAGTTGTCCCCATGTTCCTATGCATAATCACTCCACTACGGTGAAAAGAGCCGCCATTTTAAATTAATAAACACTCAGAAGATAAAAAGGCCGGTGATTATGCCAAACTCTGCCCTTTCCGTCTCCCCTGAAATCATAAACTAACCCCTACCTTAAATTATACCTTTAGTCCACGTTCAGTAAAATGCATGCCTTCCCCTCACCAAGATAATAGGACTCCCACAAAACTGAAAAAAGGCCACTGAAAAATAAAATAAAATAAAAGAGCCGCTCTTAAACCCACTTGTCCCTTAATTTAAATTTTCCACAAATAACTTCTAAAAATAATTTACCTCCTTTCAAGTCCCAGTTCCAATGTCCCACGAACCAGAATCCTATTTCCTATTTAAACTATAAAATTCCCCCTAAATTTCTTGAGGTTGCAATTATTCTGTTATATTGTTCCCCGAGCGACCAGGTGTTCCTTAACACGATGTCGCCATCATAGGGCTTCTTAGCCCTCTCAACCAGGATTCAGGATTCAGGATTCCTCACCAAGAATTACAGTAAACATGGCGCCTCTCCTATCTTTTAGAGCAAAAAAAAAAAATTAGTAAACCAGGCGATTTAAAAAAAAATCGTAGGACCAGGTTTTGAGAAAATCGCAAAAAAGTGAAAAATTACACGAATAAACTACTACTTCCTGTTGACCGATTTTGATGAAAATGTTCGTGTCGGGTCCGGTAGTGGTATGTAACTTTCAAAGTTTCAAGTTCGTACAATATTCCGTTCTTGAGATATTCTGTACACACACACACACACACACACATACACACACACACACACACACTCACACACACACAGAAAGACCTTATGCTAAAAACATGTTTTTCGGTTTAGGGGGTGTGAAAACTTGTTTATTCGGTGAAAACACGAATTAGAAAAATTACATGAAAACAATACTTTCCTTTCTATATGTTCATATAGGGAAGAAAAAATAAAAATCTGGTATAAAGGTAAACATATAAATAGATGAATGATTACATTAACGGTAGTTATTTTAGGGAATGTAAGTTATTCGGTAATAAATTAGTGGTGAATGTATTTTACTTTTACAGAAGGAATAGAGGGAAAATAGAGGGGGTGGTGGTCGGTGAGAATTTAAAGGCGGGCGAAAATGGTGGAAGGTGATTTTGTGGTGTGAACAACAAACAGGGTGATAGATCTTTCGAGCGGTAGACCTGCCTACACTATCTTCTCCGGTCTTTCCTTTTACAAACCGATCCGATAGATTTAAAGGGTTGAGTAAAAGAGAAAAGGGGTGTGTTATGTTATTTTATGTTGTAGGATGTAGGATGTAGGTCGGTGGTAGCTGTTGCAGCCAATTCCAGTCAGTTGTGTTAAGTTTTATTACGACACAAATTTCCCTTGTATTGTCACATGGTGCCTTTGTTACTACACCGTCGCCTAGCCTCTCTTTCGCTTTCTTTTTTCAAACGTTTAACAACAAAACAGAAACTGTCAGGGATGTAAAAAATTACTAAACGCCAGTTTAAAATATATTTTTTTTTGTATAATCTCTAATGTGTGTACTTTGCAATCTGTGCAATTGAGAACTATAAGCAACCCCATGACCCAATAAGATGAGGATGATGTGTATGACGTGTAAATGAGACTGTGTAGTCTTGTACAGACTGAGAGTATGGTTAATTGAACCCCAACCATCAAAGTACACTGGTAACCACTGTCTAGCATTCAAATCCGTATAAAAGTAACTTAAGTCCAGCCTCTCTTAGTTTGCTCCTAATGTAAACGAATAATGACGTCACTGAGCATGCACATTATATCAAAATGTGTACACGCTGATTAAAAAGTAACAACAAATACTTTAAAAAGTATTTAAATACAAAATACTTTTAAAAGTATTTTTATGAATGAAATTGTTAGGCGTACATCATATCATGACTGATGTTTTTAGTACTTTAAGTACTTATAATTTAAAAAGTATGTAACTTAATAGGAATACAACACCTGTAAAAGTCGCAGACTCTAGCGTGCACCCTGTAGTAGGTGGCTTTTGTTTGTTGACAGTAGAAGCAAACTAACAACGGCTCAACTATAGGTCGGTGGCTGTTGCAGCCAATTCCAGTCAGTTGTGTTAAGTTTTATTACGACACAAATTTCCCTTGTGTTGTCACATGGAGCTTTTGTTACTACACCGTCGCCTAGCCTCTCTTTCGCGTTGCCTTTCGCTTTCTTTTTTCAAACGTTTAACAGCACAACCAAAACTGTCAGGGATGTAAACAAATACTAAACGCCAGTTTAAAATACACTTTTTTGTAATCTCTATCTCTAGCTTTCTCATGATAGAAGATGCTTGTTTGTTTAACCTACAAATGAGTTGCACAATCGGTAAATTTCTCAGTGCGTTGTACTGAGATAGTGTTGAAATTGCCAGCGGCTTCCGTTGGAGATAATATTCGAGTTCACGTACCAGACGTTGACAGAAGTCGAACGGATCCCCGCTCGATATTGGCAGTAGTAATGGTTATAGAATGTGTGACGTTTTAAAGATTAGAATTGAACATGGGGTCTTACAGCAACTGCATGCTAGAAATGAATTCACAGTTCTTCAAGAAAAGTTGATAAATATAGATTTTGTACCGGAAGAGTACATTACACTAAGGAAAGCATGAAACTACTAAGGAGAGCCGTCATTGAGGTTAAGGCCGGTCGGTGTTCCTGCAAAGCTAAATGTGTAAGTGTAAAGCAGCTAGTGTCACAATAGCTTAAGTTGCTCCAATAAGTAAGGTGACAAAGAATGTGAAATTATTTGTTAATAAATGGATTTTTAGTTCTGAATTTCACGGAACTTTAATAGAGTTATAGGAATTTACTCCTTTCTATTGATTCCGTTTGTTTTGTACGTTTCTCAGTTTATTTACAAAACTTCCCAATTATTTTTAAATTTTATTATTTAATTTATTTATGTTTAATTCAATTTTTCATTTCATTTTTAATTAAGGTGTTATTGTGTTAAAAATTTTTTTTTGTATTTTATATTATCGTTAAAATAAATGTAGTTTAATTTTATTCTTACAACTTGTTTATTATTTTTTTCAAGTTATTGCACAATACTTTCTTTCTTTAAAACGTCTATGGTAGCGGTCACATTTAGGTCTGGCCGGTCAGAGCCCCGAGTATTGTAAAATAACATATTTTTCCCACTTTGGCAAGTGGCTGCTGCCAAAGTACACATAACGGCCCGATTTTGGACCTTGTCCGTAACATTTATATTTAAGGGCAACAGTGTATATAATTAAAAATTGTAGAAAATTAATATTTAAAACTTTGACTTCTTGTATCTACGATGTTTAGTTTAGAGTCAATTAATGATTTTTCATAATTTTAAGTCGAACAGAGGGGTTGATTTTCATTTTGCATCTTTCACTCATGATTTAAATTAGTTTGTTTTTAAATTTTGCATTGTTACTCATGTTTAAGGATAGGTTACATTTTTCATTATTTACATTGGCAAGGGAAAATCGTGTGAATGTTTCACACCAAATTTTTTTAAATAGGTATATCTTTTCTATTTACTTTTAGTTATCCATTCATTCAATTTTAATACATACACATATACATTATGTGGTACATTTTTATATAAACGCATGGGCCAGGATTTTTACTTATTTAACAATACAATTTTAATTAACATTATAATGTACAAAATTGTCAGTGTTATAATTAAAATTTTAGTTGCAATAAAATATATTAGCTGAACATTAAATTAGATAAAGTTCAGATTCAAGAGATTTAGCACTTTAAGTAAAAATCCCGTGTTCGATTCTCCACTGACTTCTGTAACATAACTATTTTCAATTTTTTTTCTACTATATCTTAGCTGGTTTAAATTTCTATGAAACGAAATAAAACCTACCCAACAAAAATTTGATACACTGAATTGGTTGACAATAATACTTTTTTTAGTTGTAATCGCCTTACGAGTAGGCAACACGCTTGGCTTGAAAAATAAAACGTCCGATAGTCAGTAACCCAGTTTTATATCAGATCAGATAATATTTATATTCGGATTTCAATTGATTACAATTACTCATCGATTACAATATTACTCATCACTCCTTGAAGCCAAAACATTGTTTCCAGAATAATTGAAAAAAATTTGAAAAAATGGCATGAATAAATTACTATTTCCGGTTGACCGATTTTGATGAAAATCTTCGTGTCGGGATTAATTTTTTAAATTTGAATTGCGAACCATATTCCGTTCATGAGACATTTTGTTCATACACAGACCAATAGGTAGTAACATGTTTTCTGTACTCCTGAAAACGTGCAATTGCAGTGAAATTTGATTTTGAAAAAAAAACAACTTTACTGTATATATTGCTGTTAAGGTGATCAACCGAAAGGCTGGTTTGAATCTCTAGGGTTTTTTTTTTAACTAAAACGAAGAGTGAGGTGGTTTACCTTACTGACTGAGTAAAAAAAATGCTTATCAGCACCACAGGCCCTCCGAAAACCATCCCACCCTGTTAATGATACATTCGCCTCATTCACCACAGAGTCTGGCTTTTTACTGAAATTCATTAATTTGAAAGGAGATAACTGTGACAAGTGTCTTTTAAACCTGTCCGTTTTGAGTTCTTAAATACTTCAGTCATTTTATTGGCTGAACATGTGGTAAGAAACAGAACTATTGTTAATAGCTCTGGAACTAACAGATTGAGTGTAAATAATTTAATATTTACACTTGTCGGTTATGGGCAGAATGTTTTATATAGCGCAAGAGAAAGTTTATGACTACCATATGTTTATTTATGTAGTCGGTGGTGATTTGTGCGTTAGTAATCGGTGGAAAATAATAAAATATTGTACTAACGGGTGTTTTATTAAGGACGCAGCTCTGATTATAAGATCATAGAAGTAATACATCGGTAAATTTTCTGTCCCCCAATCGGTATGTTGGCAACAGTGTACTCAAGGCCAACTACCTAAGACAGTTAAAATGTTCCAGTCAAGCATTAGTGTGATGACAGCAGTCGTTTCGTTATGTTGTGTCAGCAATGGTTTCTTCCAAGGAAGAACGCGTGTTTATTGTAGAGACTTACATAGCGAGTAAATCTTACAAATGTGTGCAAGATAAGTTTCAGTTGAAATTTCCCCGTTCTGCCATTCCAAAATAAATCGTCAATTTTGCGTTTGGTAAATAAATTCCGTAGAACTGGGAGTGTACTCGATGAGAAACCACCTCGCCAGCCAACAAAGTTACCCGCGGAAGTTCTCAAAGATTTGAAAAATCGTTCGACTCAATCACCTAAAAAATCGCATTAACTAAGGATGCAAATGTAACTTTTTCGTAGCTCTGAAAGCAGTAGTTAATGTTAGCCCAGCTTGCGATGATAATCTTCAAAGCGATTTTTTAAGTGATTGAGTCAAACAATTTTTCAAATCTTTGAGAACTTCCGCGGTTAACTTTGTTGGCTGGCGAGGTGGTTTCTCATCGAGTACACTCCCAGTTCTACGGAATTTATTTATCAAAAGTAATATTGACGATTTATTTGGAACGGCAGAACGGGGAAATTTCAACTGAAACTTATCTTGCCCGCATTTGTAAGATTTACTCGCTGTGTAAGTCTCTACAATAAACACGCGTTCTTCGTTGGAAAATCCATTGGTGACACAATATAACGAAACGACTGCTGTCACCACACGAATGCTTGACTGGAACATTTTAACTGTCTTAGGTAGTTGGCCTTGAGTACACTGTTGCCAACATACCGATTGGGGGACAGAAAATTTACCGATGTATTACTTCTATGTTCTTATAATCAGGGTTGCGTCCTTAATAAAACACCCGTTATAGTCCATGTAATTTCAATGGAAGCTTGCACTGTACACGTTCCCTCTACTTGCGTCGTCCGTTTATTCCGCGTAGTCAGCAAATGTACTGGTTGTTGTTAGAAAAGTATGCCTCTAAATTGTTACCAGTGTTTAATACTTTCGTATGAATTTAATTATTTTAAAGTAATTTATTGTGTTTAATTGTATAATTCTATTAGGTATAATCCTATATATAGTGCTGTGACTGCATGAGCAAGCAGTTGCAGTCACTTCCTGGGTTGATGAAAACATTTCACGAATTGTTGTTTCAGGATTACTACACAGAAGTTCTTTAAAGTAATTATACACACTGTAAATAATGTTTTTGGATTGGCTTCGTAAATCACGTTTTTCACTCATCGTTGACTGGTACTGCGTACACTTTAATCTCTTGTGCACTGAACGGAAACTCAAACTGAACTGGTGCATTTATTTGTACTACTATAATATAATCATATACATTTATAAAAGACTATGTATATTTTTATATTTATGTCTTTAAAATAGAAACAGCCTTACATTTTGTGTTGACAGTTATAAAAGCAAACACTGCAGAGTATAATACAATCTGTAATTAATTAACTAAAAGAATTTAACATTCTGATTTATAAAGTATTTATTTTGACATTAAAGTAATATGTATCAATAAAAGTAAAAATTAAAAATAAATTGTGGTTTGTGCCTATTACTCATTTGTTTATAATCAAGAGTATGGAAGTAGTAGTACGTTTTGCAGCGCACTATACAAACTGCTGAAACCACTTTACATGTGTGCGAGTGAAAATACTTATTACGGAAGCTTCTATTGAAATTACATGGACTACAGTAGAAAATTAGTAAGAATGTTGTTGGTATTCCTTGTTGCAATTAGTATTTTTGAGTCTGCCGGTTTTCTTGTATGTAGTAGTAAACATGATGGGAAGAGAAAGGGAAAGTTATTGTGGTAGGAAAATTTGAAAATTAGTTAACAAACTTTGTAAAAGGGTTGGGAGGTGTATGTACCAAGTAGTAACAAGTAGAATGTAAAATGTGTTATCAATGAGGGAGGCTATGGTTGGAAGAGGAGAGAAAAGGAGAAATGAAATGGAGATATGTTAGTTTAGAAATCTGGTGACTAGGTTTTCTGTCGGTCGGGTGGGTGGTAGGGGGTGATATATAATCGGTATATAAATCACAATAGAGTATTCGAGTGTTGTACAATGTTAGGCAACAGTCCAAAAACTGGATACAACACTTTATTTATAAATACACTACTTCATTAAACTGTACGGCAAAACCCACTTTTCTTTTCGCCAATATTTTTAAACAATACTACATTTTATCCCCACAATGTGTTATTGTTAATTTTTACTTTCTCTTGCCTGTATGAATATAACCTATAGGAAGGAAAGTATTGTTTTCATGTCGATTTTAAGAAATCGAGTTTTCACCGGATCTATACGTTTTCAGACCCCCTGAAGCCAACAAAATATGTTTTTAGTGATTGGTCTGCGTGTGTGTCTGTGTGTGTGTGTGAACAGAATATATAAAGAACGGAACATTGTACGTACTTGAAACTTGAAACTTAAGTTACATACCACTACCGGACCCGACACGAATATTTTCATCAAAATCGGAAGTAATTTATTCGTGTAATTTTTCACTTTTTTGCGATTTTCTCAAAAACTGGTCTTACGATTTTTTTAAAAATCGCCTGGTTTACTCAATTTTTATGCTCTACAAGATAGGGTAGGCGTCATGTTTGCTGAAATTCTTGGTGAGGCGATTCAAGTAAAACAAATGATTTTTGAAGATTGCGGCTTTAATATGCATTTTAACTCAAAAATTTATATAATAAAAGTTGTAGAGAATTTAAAATCCTACAACTTTTATTTTAACTTTATTTTGTATAACGCTTAGCTAAAAACATATTTTTTGGGTTCAGGGGGTCTGGAAACGTATAGATCCGGTGAAAACTCGATTTCTAAAAATCGACATGAAAACAATACTTTCCTTCCTATATATTCATATAGGCAAGAGAAAGTAAAAATTAATTATCTGACCCAACAATTACAATAGATTTAAATAAAAATAAAAATATAGAATAATAATTATAATGTGGTTTTTTATTCTTGTGGGATAAAAACGGGAGAAGTATAGTACGTTTGTTTTAGGAAGAAGCTTGTAAGGGGTGGACGAGTAGGTAGAGTAGGGATAGTTTCAAAGGGGCAAGTGTTGTCTCCTTCTCACTTAATGATCATTCCCTCTTTTTCTAACCGTATACTACTGTTACAACGACGAGGTGCTTCCCCCACCACTGAACAGAACAGCTCAGCGGCACACAGCGTTGGAGGGAAAGCTTCTAGCTATAACAAATGACCTATATAAAGTTGAAAAATTATGATAAAATTTAGTAAAACAAGAAGGAAGGTAGGAAAGAAGAAGGTGTGGTTTGATGGCAGGGTGGGGAGGGGAGGCAGTTAACTGAAGTCTAAAGTCTCCATGTTAAACTAAACATTTTTATTGTTATTATAGTCATGATATTTATTAATCTTCTTCTTCTTCTTCTTTTTCTTTATTATTAGCATCATCTCTTTTATTATTGTTACTATTATTATTATTATTATTTAAAGCCACGTTGCAAAAACGAGTTAGAGAATGTAGAATGTAGTGAGACTGTTTCGTAGTTGTGTAAAAACCTGGAGGGTGTTACCATGGTAACAGTACGAAGCGGTTGTTCTGTTCAATGTACCCACTCCCCGTCTATTTCATCTGAAACATTTCCAGTCTCTCTTATGTACAAGTATATTTATGTATATATGGGTATGTAAAAACGGGTGTCGGTAAAATATTGAATTCTTTAAATATTTTTACACCGCGCTAATTTTATCGATTATAAAATAATATAATCTTTAATTTTCAACCACCCATTTAAAGGAAATACAATATTATTCCTCTCGTAATCCAAAAATATCTGGTGTGAAACACTCTCACAACTTTCTCTTGCCAATGTAAATAATTTAAACAATATAACCTAAAATTAGTAATAAAACATTAGAAATAAACGAAAACCTAACATTAGTAATAAAAAATTACAAATAAACAAAAAACTAACCTCAATAAACATAACCTAATTTTAATCATATATGAAAGACTCAAAATGAAAATCAACCTCAGTTCGGCTAAATAATAGGCCTACGGAAAAACACTTTTTCCACACTAAACTTGGCTCTGTAGAGAAAACTGCTTTCAATAAAAGTTGTAGATCGTTTAATTTCCTATAAAAGTTATTATACATACACTTTTGTCGTAAAATGCATACTAAGGCCGAAATCGTAAAAAAATTAATTTTTCACACGTTTTCGTGAAAAAAAAAAACAGAAAATCGCTAATTACCGCTAAACTAAGCGTTATACAAAAAAATGTTTGAAATAAAAGTTGTAGAATTTTAAATTATCTACATTTTTTATTATATAATTTTTGCGCTATAATACATATTAAAGCCGTAATCTAAAAATAAACACTTTTTTACGTAAAAACAGCCTCACCAAGAATTTCAGCAAACATGGCGCCTACCCTATCTTATAAAGCATAAAAAAGTTTAGTAAACCAGGCGATTTTAAAAAAAATCGTAGGACCAGTTTTTGAGAAAATTGCAAAAAAGTGAAAAATTACACGAATAAACTACTACTTCCGATTGACCGATTTTGATGAAAATGTTCGTGTCGGGTCCGGTAGTGGTATGTAACTTAAGTTTCTAGTTTCAAGTTCGTACAGTGTTTTTTCTTCAGATATTTTGTATACACACACACACACACTTACACACACACAGACCAATCGCTAAAAACATGTTTTTTGGGTTCAGGGGGTCTGAAAACGTGTAGATCAGGTGAAAACTCGATTTCTTAAAATTGACATGAAAACAATACTTTCCTTCCTAATTCATATAGGCAAGAGAAAGTAAAAAAATATCGATCCTGTAGACAAGGATCCAATTAACATTTCATAATTTTTGGCAATACAAACCAAAAATTTACGAAATCCTAGTTGGAACGTTTCATTGTAAGGCGCGAATATTTTAATTAAATTTATAATTTTAATCCTGTATGACACAAACTTTTTTACTTTTGTTGTTTTGCCAGACAATTATTATTTGTAAACTTAGTCCATTGGCCTCTGGGCCAGCCCAGTCAGTCAACTAGTGGAAAGTTGCTATTATTTGTTAAGTAACACCGGTTGGGAAAGCGACTTTGTATGGTGACCAGTTGACAACCATCCTTGAACAAACTCTACTGGGGGTCGCTGTTCAAACTCATGCTTAATCCACTTCAAAAACACAGCAGCGAAAATCAGCTATAAAATTGGGTGGTTGTCAATAGTGTATAATTCCTGATAACAAATAAAAGCTAAAAAAAACTTAGTTCATTTACCTACAACTGTAAAACTCAACTAGCGAATCTGATGATATTTTGTTTCATGAAAATTACTTTTATTGCAGTTACAGTAAACGTGAAACAACTTTTTCCTCGCGAGTTTATTTTTATTTTTTGGAACGTTAAAACACCAATTAACGGAAAAAACGGAAAATTAATAAATGTTAAAATAAACGAAATACACGTTTCGGTTTTTTTAACATGAATAAATATAAGAGGGCTATAATAACAATCTGCCCATAACAGCCCATGACAGGTGGAGGGAGGAGTGTCAAATTATTTACACTCAATCTGTTCGTTGCAGGGCTAAAATAAATAGTTCTGTTTCTTATCACATCGTCAGGCAACTTAAATGACTGAATCATTTAACAACAGAAGAGGTAGAGGTGTACTGTGGCACTAATCAGAGTTATCTCCTCTGAAAGTAATGAATTTCATTATACAGTTGGACCCTGTGGTGAATGAAGTGAAGGTGTCATTTGCAGAGTGGAAAATATGTGCTTTTCAGAGGGTTTGGCATGCTGATAAGCGTACTTTTCCACTCAGTGAGTTGTGGCAATGGTAACCCACCTCACTCCTCGTTTTACTTAGTAAAATCTCTACACGTTCAAACCAGCCTCCATTCGGCTGATCACCTAAACAACAACAATAATAACAATAAAAATGATTAGTTTAACATGGCAATTAGCGCGTTGTTGTTTTTTGGAACGTTGTTTGGAGTTTTTTTTAATTTTTTTTTCCTCGCGAGTTTATTTTTTATTTTTTTCGTGAGTACGTTTTTTTATGATTACATTAGGAAAATGAACGATTAATGGAAACGATAAGAAAAAGAAGACTATAATTTTACGGATAACCGGTTGACAAAATAAATTTTTTAGACACTAAACATTTTTATTTATCTTTATTCGACCTAAGTTGTCGAATAAATGGTTAAAGAAGTCAGAAAAAATATTGAGAAAACCGGAATAAACCAAGAAAACTTAATGAACCGAAGCAAACTCAGACAATTACGGACTTTAACGGCTTCCATTAAGAGCAAATACAGAAACATCGGGTGGACAGAAGAAAGGAGAAAAGTCTACAGTATGTAAATTCTGAGGATGTGGGCTGCAAAAGAGCTTAAAACGTCTGAAGTCACCTCACGAGGTTTAAAATTAGCTCTACGTAAGGAAAAAAGTTGTTTCATTATGATTGCTACGAATACAACATTAGAATCTGTTTTAAAAAAAGTGAAATTCACTACTTCAATACAGAAAGAATACGAAAAATCTGGTGTGAAACACTCACACAACTTTCTCTTGCCAATGCAAATAATTAAAAATAGTAATAAAACATTAGAAATATACAAAACACTAACCTCAATAAACATAACCTAATTTTAATCATGAGTGAAAGACGCAAAATGAAAATCGACCTCAGTTTGTCTTAAAAAAAAAACGGAAATTCACTCTTTCACGCTAAACTAGGCTCTGTAAAGAAAAATGCTTTAAACAAAAGTTGTAGATCGTTTAAGTTTCTATAAACTTTATTATATACATTTTTGTCGTAAAATGCATACTAAGGCCGAAATCTTAAAAAAAATAGATTTTTCACACGTTTTCGTGAGCAAAATCGGATAATCTCTATTAACCGCTAAACTAAGCGTTATACAAAAAAATGTTTGAAATGAAAGTTGTAGAATTTTAAATTCTCTACATTTTTTATTATATAATTTTTGCGCTATAATACATATTAAAGCCGTAATCTAAAAATAAACACTTTTTTACGTAAAAACAGCCTCACCAAGAATTTCAGCAAACATGGCGCCTACCCTATCTTATAGAGCATAAAAAAATTTAGTAAACCAGGCGATTTTAAAAAAAATCGTAGGACCAGTTTTTGAGAAAATTGCAAAAAAGTGAAAAATTACACGAATAAACTATTACTTCCGATTGACCGATTTTGATGAAAATGTTCGTGTCGGGTAGAGTGGTATGTAACTTAAGTTTCAAGTTTCAATTTTGTACGATGTTCCGTTCTTGAGATATTTTGTATTCACACACACACACACATACACTCACACACACACACACGCACGCACGCACGCACGCACGCACGCACGCACGCACACACACACACACACACACACACACACACACACACACACAAAGACCAATCGCTAAAAACATGTTTGTGTGGGTTCAGGGGGTATGAAAACGTGTAGATCCGGTGAAAACTCGATTTCTTAAAATCGACATGAAAACAATACTTTCCTTTCTTTAAATTCATATAGGCAAGAGAAAGTAAAAGCCAAAATTTATTTTATTTTGAGGTGAAAATTTATGAAAAGGATTTAATAATTGTTTATGGTTATAGGTTTTGTGATCGGTGAGTAGGCTACCTGCATTAACAAGTGAAATTGGTAGGCGTATATTGTAACCGCATATCTGGCTTTGATCATTATCACATTGTCCGTGTTATTAAAAACATATTTAAAATCGATTGCAATCAAAATTCTATAACTACTTTGTATTTCATTATAGATTCATGAATGAATTTCACAAAATTATCATTCTTAATGCCTCTCCATTCATTATCAGTTGAAAAAAACAAACTTCATTAAATAGGCCTATCTGAAAATTATAATAACCTACTCGTTATAACGATTGTACTTTCTCTCATTCATGTTTTTTACTTTCTCTTGCCTATATGAATATATAGGAAGGAAAGTATTGTTTTCATGTCGATTTTAAGAAATCGAGTTTTCACCGGATCTACACGTTTTCAGACCCCCTGAACCCACACAAACATGTTTTTTAGCGATTGGTCTGTGTGTGTGTGTGTGTGTGTGTGTGTGTGTGTGCGCGCGTGTGTGTGTATGTGAACAGAATATCTCAAGAACGGAACATCGTACGAACTTGAAACTTGAAACTTAAGTTACATACCACTACCGGACCCGACACGAACATTTTCATCAAAATCGGTCAACCGGAAGTAGTAGTTTATTCGTATAATTTTTCCCTTTTTTGCAATTTTCTCAAAAACTAGTCCTACGATTTTTTTAAAAATCGCATGGTTTACTCAATTTTTTTATTCTCTACAAGATAGGGTAGGCGCCATGTTTGCTGAAATTCTTGGTGAGGCTGTTTTCACGTAAATAAATTGCTTTTTTAACAGCCTCAACAAGAATTTCAGCAAACATGGCGCCTACCCTATCATGTAGAGCATAAAAAAATTAAGTAAACAAGGCGATTATAAAAAAATTGTAGCACCAGTTTTTGAGGAAATCGCAAAAAAAGTGAAAAATTACACGAATAAACTACTTCCGGTGGATCGATTTTGATGAAAATGTTCGTGATTTCGAAAAATCGACATGAAAACAGTACTTTACTGTCTTTATATTCATATAGGCAAGAGAAAGTAAAAATAGGCTCAATTTCGCTCACACCAGAAATCAGCTCGCTGCGCTGGTTCTTTAAAATCGTTTAGTAGTCTGTTTATGTATATTGCTGGATAAGATTTCTTATGTTAGTATACGGGAGGAACTACTGAAAATTCCTGTAGTGAGCATCACGATTAGAGGTTATAGAACACCGTGTTACAAGCAGCCGCCGGGCAGGATGAGTTCCGACAGGTTTTCTCTGATTTTAGCTTGAGAAAGCAAATCAAAAAATAATACAATGAAATTTAGCTTAATGTAAACAGTGAAGAGGAAGTCAGATTATGCAATGGTGAATTAAATTCAAATTTCCATACATCGTAGTGCTAGGAGTATAAGAGAGAGAGAGAGAGAGAGAGAGAGAGAGAGAGAGAGAGAGAGAGAGAGAGAGAGAGAGAGAGAGAGAGAGAGAGAGTTTGGGGTTTTAAAAGGGGATTGACGCTCTCCTTCGTTTGAGTTGGGAATTTTAGAGACTAACTGCATTAACTTAGTGTTATTGTATAAATTAAAACCATTATTAAGGGGCCAACTAAGAAAGTAAAAGCGCGCTATTAACAATGTACGCCATTTTTAAAAACAATTTACGGCAAAACGCACTAACCTCCTCGCATATATTCTGCCATACTAGGTAACTAGGTGCTCTCAAAGTGAATACAGATATTAACTTACAGTTTGAAATTCAATTCTTCTTGAATGAAATAATATAATAAGTAAATGGAAAGTAATGTCGCTATTTACAGTTTAATAATCTGGTGTGAAACACTCACACAACTTTCTCTTCCCAATGCAAATAATTAATAATAAACCTAACATTATTAATAAAATATTAAAAATAAACAAAAACTAACCTCAAAAACATAACCTTATTTTAATCATGAGTGAATGATGCAAAATGAAAATCGAACTCAATTTGGCTTGAAAAAAAAAACGGAAAATCACACTTTCACGCTAAACTAGGCTCTGTAGAGAAAGATGCTCTAAACAAAAGTTATAGAGCTTTTAATTTTCTATAAATTTTATTATATAGGCCTACACTTTTGTCGTTAAGTGCATACTAAGGCCGAAATGTTAAAAAAATCGATTTTTCACACGTTTTCGTGAGAAAAAACAGTAAATCGCTAATTACCGCTAAACTAAGCGTTATACAAACAAATGTTTGAAATAAAAGTTGTAGGTTTTCCAATTCTCTACAACTTTTATTATATACAGTTTTGCTCTAAAATTAATATTAAAGCTGTAATCTTAAAAAAACACCCTCACCAAGAATTTCAGCAAACTTGGCGCCTACCCTATCTTTTAGAGAATAAAAAATTGAGTAAACCGGCGATTTTAAAAAAAATCGTAGAACCAGTTTTTAAGATAATCGCAAAAAAGTGAAAAATTATACGAATAAACTACTACTTCCGGTTGACCGATTTTGATGAAAATGTTCGTGTCGGGTCCGGTAGTGGTATGTAACTTAAGTTTCAAGTTTCAAGTTCGTACGATGTTCTGTTCTTGAGATATTTTGTATACACACACACACACACACACACACACACACACACACACACACACACACACACACACACACAGACCAAGCGCTAAAAACATGTTTGTGTAGGTTCAGGGTATCTGAAAACGTATAGATCCGGTGAAAACTCGATTTCTAAAAATCGACATGAAAACAATACTTTCCTTCCTATATATTCATATAGGCAAGAGAAAGTAAAAATTGATGTTTTTATTCATAATAATCAAACATCTTGTTGTTTAGGTTATTTAGATCATCAGCCTGTAGGCTGGTTTGAACCTGGTAGAGGTTTTACTAAGTAAACGAGGAGTGAGGTGGGTTTACCATTGCCACAACTCACTGAGTGGAAAAGTATGCTTATCAGCATGCCGAGCCCTTTGAAAAGCACATATTTTCCACTCTGCAAATGACACCTTCACTTCATTCACCACAGGGTCCAACTGTATAATGAAATTCATTACTTTCAGAGAAGATAACTGTGATTAGTGTCATAGTACACCTCTACATCTTCTCTTCTTAAATGATTCACTCATTTAATTGGGTGACCATGTGATAAGAATACAATACAACCTAATATTGGTATTAAAACATTAGAAATAAACAAAAATATAACCTCGAAAAACATAACCTTATTTTAATCATGAGTGAAAGACGTAAAATGAAAATCGACCTCAGGTTGGCTTAAAAATACGGAAAATCACTCTTTCACGCTAAACTAGGCACTGTACAAAAAAAATGCTTATTAAAAGTTGTACATCTTTTAATTTCCTATAAATTTTATTATATACACTTTTGTATTAAAATGCATACTAAGGCCGAAATCTTTTTAAAAAAATAGATTTTTCACACGTTTTCGTGAGAAAAAAACAGAAAATTGCTAATTAACGCTAAACTAAGCGTTATACAAAAAAATGTTTGATATAAAAGTTGTAGAATTTTAAATTTTCTACAACTTTAATTATACATTTTTGCGGTAAAATGGATAATAAAGCCGCAATCTTAAAAAAAAACAATTTTTTTACGTGAAAACAGCCTCACCAAGAATTTCGGCAAACATGGCGCCTGCCCTATCTTGTAGAGCATAAAAAATTAAGTAAATGAAGCGATTTAAAAAAAAAACGTAGGACCGGGTTTTGAGAAAATAGCAAAAAAGTGAAAAATTACACGATAAAACTACTACTTCCGGTTGACCGATTTTGATTAAAATGTTCGTCTCGGGTCCGGTAGTGGTAGGTGTAACTTAAGTTTCAAGTTCGTACTATGTCCCGTTCTTGAGATATTCTGTTCACACACACACACACACACACACACAGACAACACAGATTAATCGGTAAAAACATGTTGTTATGTGGGTTGAGGGTGTCTGTTTACGTGTATATTCGCGTGTTGAGTGTATTTGTTGTGATCGACATGAAAACAATACTTTCCTTCCTATACATTCATATTTTTTCTTTTTATCCCTAATGTGTGTCGGTTGCAATCTGTTCAATTGAGAACAATAAGCAACCCCATGACCCACCCAATGAGATGAGGATGATATGTATGACATGTAAATGAGGTGTAGTCTTGTACAGACCCAGGTCGACCACTCCTGAGAGAGTATGGTTAATTGAACCCCAATTATCAAAGTACACCGGTAACCACTGTCTAGTATTCAAATCCGTATAAAAGTAACTACCTTTACTAGCATTTGAACCACGGAACCTTCGTCTCCGAAAATCAGCTGTTAAACAGTTGACTTGAGGCGACGACTTTACCTCTAGACCAACCCGGTGAGTATATATTCATATAGGCAAGAGAAAGTAAAAACATTTAATTGTAAACTTTGTATACAACAATTAACGCCTACCACATACACCGCATTGTGTTTAGGTGATCACCCTGTAGTAGGCTGGTTTGAACGTGTAGAGGTTTTACTAAGTAACAACGAGGAGTCACGTGGTTTACCATTGCCACAACTCACTCAGTGGAAAAGTACGCTTATCACCATGCCGGGCCCTCTGAAAAGCACAAATTTTCCACTCTGCAAATGACACCTTCACTTTATTCACCACAGGGTCCAACTGTATAATGAAATTCATTACTTTCAGAGGAGATAAGTGTCTGATTAGTGTCACAGTACACCTCTACCTCTTCTCTTCTTAAATGATTCACTCATTTAATTGGGTGACCATGTGATGATAAGAAACACAACTATTCATTTTAGCCCTGCTACATACAACACATTACAGACTAATAATTCGATCAAGAGGAAATACTTCCTGTTGTGAGTGAGATATTTTTCCTTGAAAGGGGGTGAAAAATCTGAGAAAGGACATATTTCTTGAGTTCAAGTGAACTCAAGGTCTATGTACCTCAATGGTGTCTATATAAAAAAAAAGTTAAAACAGTATTTGATTGATGAAACATTTTATAGTGTGCACGAATTCCTTTATAAATAGTTTTTGGTTGAAAAGTATTCAACTTGTAATTAAACAAATATTGTGTACTATTTGATACAAAGGGGTTCATGACAAGCCTACTGAGTTAAGCAGTAGCAGGGAAAAATTATTGGTTAGTGATGAATTTATCATTGTGTTATATTTTTTTTAATTTTAATTTTGTGTGATATTTGATTCAATGGGGTTCATGACAAGCCTACTGAAGTAAGCGGTAGCAAAAACAATTTCCTGGTGGTAAGTGGTGAATTTATCATTAGTGATAAACTTTCAGTTTATCAGTTTTATTTGACATGTCCTATACTCCCTTTGGAGTCTCCTGGATGCAAGTAAAAAAAAAAAAAAAAAAATGTCATCATCATCATCATCTTCACTTCCAAGGATTAGGTTACATGAACCTGTTCCGGTACCCATCTCCCTCTCGGCCTCCCTACATCTCTTCTGCCAACTGGCTGATAATTTAAAGCTGCCACTGGCATCCTTTCGTTTGGCATTCTGTCCAGGTGACTACACCATCGTTGTCTATTTTTTATTATCTTTTCATGCAAAGACTGAACTGATAGTGCGCTTCTAATATCCACGTTCCTTATTCTATCCATTCTGGTACATCCATGCACACTTCGTAAAAACTTCATTTCCGCAGCTTGAATTTTACTATCGCTTTTAGCAGTATGCACCCATGACTCACTGCCATAAAGGAGTGTTGGAACCGCAATAGTGTTGAAAAATTTGAGGCGTGTTTCCTTCCTCGTTTTATTCTTCAGATGTCTGTGAATATTTCCACAAATATTCTGAAATTTGGCCAGTTTAACTGTTATGTCTTTATCAAAATCGTATGAAACATCACTCCCAAGATATTGAAAATGTTTAACCTGTTCTATTGCCCTTCCATTCATCTCTATTCTCGTCCTTATTGTATATTTACCTTTAAAAGCCATAGTTTTAGATTTTGTGGAAGATATTTCCAGATTGTATTGTTTTGCAACTTGTTCCAACATAAATACCGATTTTTGTAACTCGTCTTCATTCTGTTGTATTACAACTTTGTCATCCGCATATAAAAGAGAGTTCATAAAGAAGCCATCCGAGATCCGTATACCTGGGTCTACATTACATTTCCACGTTCTCAACATGTCGTCCACATATATATTAAACAACGTCGACGATATACAACATCCCTGTCGAACTCCTCTATTGGTTTTAATAGGCTCTGTCACTTTCCCATCTAAATCTAGTAAAATCACAGTATCTTCGTACAGGCTCTGCAATATCCTGATAATATGTTTAGGGTATCCTCTCCTTTCCAGAACCCTCCATAAAAGCGAACGTTTAACACTGTCAAAAGCCTTTACAAAATCTATAAATGCAAGATGGGTTTCAAGGTTGTATTCTCGTCTCTTAGCCATAATTTGTTTTAAAGTAAAAATAGCATCCGAACACGATCTACCTTTCCGGAACCCCATCTGTTCTTCCATAATCAAGGAATCGGCTACGGTTCTTAACCGTAGCCGAAAAAAAAAATGTACCCAGTTAATTTAGTTTCTAGACAAAAGTTAAAGTAGGGATAGAGAGAATATACAAAAGAGCTGGGAATAAATGCAAAATTTAGTGTTAAGGTGTAAACAGAAGGGCTTTTGTTACAAATACTGGGTGTTGCACTTTAAACCTAGCATAGGCCATGCGTAAGCTACTTGGGTGCGGGGGGGGGGCTGAAATGCTCACTTATAAACTTCCTTTTCTCTAAAGACTTCCTCTTTCTTCTCTTCTTCATTGTAAGCCCCGTTTTTTCATTTCTGTTTTAACTCCCAACTTTTTTCCTTTACTTTTCATTTTTACTTTACAATTCATACGTCCATGAGCCATTGTTACTTACAAAAGAAAATTGCAATACACAATCTCCAAAAATACATTGTGACTTAAAGTGTTTCGTTCCCTTAAGATTTTAAAAAACAAAATAAGAGAAGCTGAAATTCTTTATTTTAAGAAATTTCATCATCACAAGGTTCGTATGTTTGTCTACAACCACAGTAAACTCTCTTAGTTCGGCACGCCTCAAACTCTATCTATCTAACTAAACATATTATTACTAACATGCTTTTCACGTGTAACGTTATTCTATTTGATGATAATAAATAAACACAATTTGTTGTGAGTTTATTGACGTTCAATTAAATAAAAAAAAATCTGGTGTAAAACACTTACTCAACTTTCTCTTGCCAATGCAAATACGTAATTAACAATAATCCTAACAATAGTAATAAAACATTAGAAATAAACAAAAAATTAATCTCAATAAACATAACCTAATTTTAATCATTGGTTAATTGGAATGAGTGTTGAATAAATGCACAAAATAAAGGATTCAATGTATGAAATTTGAACACGTTTTATTGAACACACACGAACACAAGCGGACTGTATCACCGTTCAGCACACACTCACTCTCACCTGCGCACTGGTCGACGCACTCGAACTAGCTACGCGCATGGCAGTAGCCAGCGTCCATTAACACACACACATTTTCGCAACTCAACACATTCACACACAAATAAAACATTAATTAAATATTAACCATGCCCCCGGCCTTGAAGGGCATTTAATTATTGTAACTCTTGAATGCCCTTCAAGGCCGGGGGCATGGTTATTATTTAATTAAATTATTTTTAGATTAAAATTATGAATACTAAAGTTTTTAAAAACAATGTTTTTTTTTTTTCACGTGTAGAGTCTTGACACTAAAACACACAAATAGCGCAATATAATATTCAGCTGGGATGACACCCTTCTTCTTTGACATCTTCACATAGAAAGGTCCACAATAATCTACTCCGGTATAGTAGAATACTCGAGGTGGCACAAGAACTCTAGTTTTGGGCAATTCACCCATCATCTGTGTCTGAATCTTAGGTCTTGCTCTGAAGCAGGAAATACATTCGTGGAATACCTTCTTGACTAATGAATGACCGTTGGTTGGGCAGTATTTCTGACGAACGATGTTTAATAACAGTTGGGGTCCTGCATGAAGATTTTTTATGTGCATATGTTTCGCAATTAAATATGTGATGATGTGACCCTTAGGCAATATGATTGGGTGTTTCTGGTCAAGACTTAAATCTGATTGTTGTAAACGTCCACCAACACGTATCACTTGATTTTTGTCCATGAATGGATTCAATGCCTTAAGTTTACTGTTTCTTGACACACATTGTCCTGATTGTAAATTACAATATTCATGAAGAAATGATTCTTTTTGCACAAGTCTAATAACAGCATTTTCCGCTAATTGAAGTTCTGTGACAGAAAGATTGCTGTCAAGACGAAGATCACGTGTTGTCTGACAGTTACGCGTAAATCGAAGACAGTACGCAATAACACGTACAAATTTAGTGAAACTAGAAAAATTATTAAAATCAATAACATTATTTGTTGAGACTGCACATGAAATATTATTCTTCCGTCGTTCTGGAATATCATTATGATCTGTATCTGGTTCTTCCGAAATTAAATCTACTGATGAGTAGAGAAACGATAGTCCCTTCCAATATAAGCTGGCGTTTAAAATTTCTGAAGGAAGTAACCCTCTTGATAAGAAATCAGCAGGATTGTCTTCGCTTCTGACATGTTTCCAAGAACTGGTCTCAGTATTGTCTTGTATTTTGGACACTCGATTTGCGACGAATGTTGACCAATGAGATGAAGGTGCTCTTATCCACGCTAATGTAATAGTTGAATCAGAGTAGTAGGTGATTGAATCTATCTGAATCTGTAAAGCAGTCACAATTTTCTTGCACAATTCCGACAATAGCAAAGCTCCACACAATTCGAGTCTTGGCAAAGATGTCTTCTTCAGCGGTGCAACGCGTGATTTGGAACTAACTAAATTTACTGAGATATTACTGTCAGTATCAACTGACTTGATGTAAATACAGGCACCATATGCAGATTCTGATGCATCTGAAAATCCATGAATCTCGATTCTTGTAACGTGTGTTTCTTTGGGTAAGATATTTCGTTGAATATCTATTTGCGATATAGATTGTAAAGATTCTTGAAAGCTAATCCACTGTTTTAGCAATTCTTCAGGAACCTCTCGCATGTGACCAAAGTCTATATACTCCTTCATAAACTGCACATACTGTGATTTCAATGCTGGGTTGATTGAAAAACGTCTCTCAAGTGTAAATAATCTTCGCGATGCGTTCTTCTTAGATTCGCCAAGATCACTTATATCACCTTTTAAGGGTATTGTCACACAATATCTTCCATTTACATCTCTGGTTGTAGTGTTCACGAATAAATCTTCACAAAATTTGTCGTTTCCGGTATGATGTTTTTCACCTTTGCACTCTTCTAATTCCCAAAATCTCTGTATATTTCTGTTAATTTCGTCTAGTGTAGATAAAAAACACGTAGTTGCTAGATTTGATGTAGTGTTTACATTAATTTTGCCAGAAATTATCCATCCAAACGACGTATTTTGTAATGTATAAGATGAATTTGAAAACTTCAATTTACCTTCATGTAATAAGTCAAAAAATAATTCTGCACCAATAAGCATGTCAATGTCATTGGGCTGATTAAATTGAGGGTCTGCTAATTGAATGGTTTGCGGAATGTTTAAGTGAGCTGTTTCTATTGTGACCGTAGGTAATTGTTGAGTGATGTTTTTGAGAATTATACAATAAATAGTAGTCGAATATGAAGTTAATCTAGATTTAATGATACACTGAACCATATTTGAAGTTTGAGTGGATGATTGGCCTATGCCATGGACTTCAAACGCACTATTCTTGATAGAGAGATTTAAAGTACGCGCTAACCTTTCAGTTATGAAATTTGATTGAGAAGCACTATCAAGCAATACACGGCAAAAATGAGGACAACCTCTATGATCTAGCACTGAAATTACTGCTGTTGAAAGCAAAACAATCGATTTTTGTTGATCAGATGTTACGTTTGAAGTAGAAACAATGGTTTGTTCTACAATATTGGTTTAGAAGGTTTGTCACCTTGAGTAGAAATTTGCTTTTCTGAATTCCTTGAGTCAGATTTATTATGATGTAATAATGTATTGTGTCTCTTGCCACAAAGTTTGCACGAGCCTGACTTACAATTAGTAGATTTGTGAGAGCTCTGAAGACAATTAAAACATAAATTGCGTTTCTTTACTTCTTTTTCACGGTCTAAGCTTGGAAGTCCCTTGAAGACCTTACACATATAAAGTGGATGTTCTTGTTCACTGCACAAAGAACAACGTTTTGTAGACACATGGCAGTTCGTGGAAAATGTATGATTTTTAAATGTTGGCTTGAATTTCGGAGACTGGCTGTGGTTCACAAAATGTGGATTAACGGGTGTATGTTTTTGCAATTTGTTGTATTCAATTGATTCTAATACCTGACACTTGTGTTGTAAAAATACTTCCAAATCGGACATAGTAGGTAACGCATCCCTCGTTAATGTGTTTTCCCACTCACGTAATGTTACTGGATCTAATTTGGTTGTAATTAAATAAATTAAAAGCGTGTCCCAGAGATTTGTGGGTTGCTCTAAACCAGAAAGGGCACGAATGTGTTTTAAGGCACTATCTAGAAGTTTGCGTAAAGAAATTGAATTTTCTTTATCGTTTTTAGCAAGACTGAACAAAGCATTTACATGTTTGTTGATTAAATAACGCTTGTTGCCAAATCTGTCATTTAACAATTGCCAAGCAATGTGATAATTTTGTGCGGAACTTTCTAAAGCTTGAATGACTTCAAAAGCTTCATCCTTTAAAGAAGCCTTCAAGTAATGAAACTTATGAATATCCGGTATTTCCCTTAAGTGAATGAGTGATGTAAATGTGTCACGAAATGAGAGCCATTCACCATAGCTGCCATTGAACGTAGGAAGTTGGATATCTGGGAGTTTCACTGATATTGGTTGCGTAATTACTGGCTTGTTTTCAATATTGTTGTGATTGTTGCTAAGCTCATGACCAGAAATGAAATCTTGAGCCGCTGACATTAGTGCAAAATATTCTGCCTCAAAATTGTTTCTTTGATCTGACTGATCATCAGATTCGTCAAGTAATTCAATTTGTAATTGTACTTTATCGAATTCACACCAGCACTCCTCTAATTTTGATAATCGCAGTTTTAATTGACTAATATCTGCTGCACAAGAAATTCCACTAAAATATGTTTTAAATCTAGTTAATTTTGCTTTAACTAAGCCACGTTCTTTCACTAATAGTTTTAAATCACTCATGATTGTTGATATACTAGGTGTAAAATATGTAGCATTAAATGTAAATGAGTATAAATGTAAATAGTAGCAACAATGTAAAATAAATCAATTAAATACTTATCTATTAATTCCAGCAAATTATGAGCTAGGCCCTGAATGTTTTACGATTTGGTAATGCTGAATTTGTGAATTTATGAATAATTACCTAGCTATATTGTTTTTAAATGTTATTGTGCATCAGTATATTAATTATGAAATGTGTTGATGTTGTAAAAATCAGCTGATTAACAATGCTTTAAAAGTTGTTGTTGTTTTGCACAAAATAACAAATTTATTACAAAAATATGTTATTTACCACAGTTTTGATCCGGTCGGAGTAACCAAAAAATGGTTAATTGGAATGAGTGTTGAATAAATGCACAAAATAAAGGATTCAATGTATGAAATTTGAACACGTTTTATTGAACACACACGAACACAAGCGGACTGTATCACCGTTCAGCACACACTCACTCTCACCTGCGCACTGGTCGACGCACTCGAACTAGCTACGCGCATGGCAGTAGCCAGCGTCCATTAACACACACACATTTTCGCAACTCAACACATTCACACACAAATAAAACATTAATTAAATATTAACCAATCATATATATATTTTTTTTTTAACAGTATAGTTTTTCTTTTGCAATCAGTTAATAAATACAATAACTTTAAGCAAATATGAGAAAATCTGAGTAATGTCCTTAGAATTAAAACACAAACGACACTCAGTAGTGTGTTTGAAAAAGACCAAACTGTGAAGAAACAAAACATATATCTATACAAAATCAAACTTGATGAACCGTGAATCAACATCCCGAAACACAAAGTGTTGAAGTTGAAGATGACAATGACGATGGTAGAGATGAAAACGACGCCAATTATGAGATGCTGATGATGATTAGGAATTGAAGTAGAAAAGATTAAAAAAAATTTAAATGACTAACAAAATCGTAGAGGTAAGTCCAATGGTTTAAAGCGTTTAAGTCTGTAAGTATCTTCGCTGTTGTCAAGGAGGCTAATCGCTAATGGATTCTGATGGTCTTCTAGTTTTTGTAAATGTTTTTCGCTATGTTGTTTAATTTCTTTCACACTAAACTACTCTATGTAGAGAAAAATGCTCTAAATAAAAGTTGTAGATCTTTTAATTTTCTATAAATTTGATTGTATACACTTTTGTCGTAAAATGCATACTAAGGCCGAAATCTTAAAAAAATCGATTTTTCACGCGTTTCCGTGAGAAAAAAATCGCTAATTACCGCTAAACTAAGCGTTATAGAAAAAAATGCTTGAAATAAAAGTTGTAGGTTTTTAAATTCTCTACAACTTTTACTAAGTAAATTTTGCCCTAAAATGCATATTAAAGCCGTTATCTTAAAAAAAAAACAATTTCTTTACGTGAAAACAGCCTCACCGAGAATTTCAGCTAACATGGCGCCTACCCTATCTTGTAGAGCATAAAAAATTAAGTAAATAAGGCGATTTTCAAAAAAAAATCGTAGAACCAGTTTTTGAGAAAATCGCAAAAAAGTGAAAAATTAACGAATTAACTACTACTTCCGGGTGACCGATTTTTATGAAAATGTTCGTGTTGGGTCCAGTAGTGATATGTAACTTAAGTTTCAAGTTTCAAGTTCGTACACAGTTTCGTTCTTGAGATATTCTGTTCACACACAGACCAATCGCTAAAAACATGTTTTTTGGATTCAGGGGGTCTGTTTACGTGTATATGCGGGTGAAGAGTGTATTTGTTAAAATCAACATGAAAATAATTCTTTCCTTTCTGTATATTCATATAGGCAAGAGAAAGTAAAAAGTAAAAATAGAATAAATTACTTACCAAACGTAAGTAAGCCTAAATATGGTTTAAGTTGAGGAACAAGCAAAATTCTTTTATAAAGAAAGGACGGACGGACGGACGAATGTTGCACAAATGGAGGAACGAGGAATGAAATATTTGATATGTTACTACCACCTACTTTTTACAGATATCTTTTATGAACAGTTTTTTCTTCATTTATTTTTTTGAAAAAAAAGAAAAGAAACTAAAGTTTTGGACAGATTGTGAACGTTTTCAGTTTTGCGATGTCAGCAGTTTTTATTTTGTTCGTTTGTTACCGGTACGTTAGTCGCACTCTTTCTCTCGCTATCCGTTTAAATTCCCCTCCCACTGACCCGCCTTTGTGAAACTCAATGTTTCTGTGTTATGTCATCATATTGAAGCTTTGTTTCCCCCATAACTATTGTAAACTTTTCCCCCGCATTTTCTTTACCTATTTTCTTACCCTTTTATCTTGCTCGTTTCTTCAGTTAACTTCTATACTTTGCCTTCATATTTTCCTCCCGTTTTTTTCATTTCATCTCACTTTTTATGGGTTATCGCAAATTTTCTCTTATTTTTACTTTTTTTTCCACCAATTCTGTTTTTAACATAGAGCCCAGATTTTAGCAGATCTCCAACACCTTTGAAGCCAACCTAACTGTCCGTCTGTGCACCGCTTGAGTCCCAGCTCCAACCGTGTAGTTGTGGGGGGTGAGGTATAATGAATTAGTGACACGCATGCTGGCAGAACAATTTTGTTCTATTACTCTCATACAAAACATTCCTTTTCAAACTTTCCCTATTTAACATATTTGTTTGTATTTATTACATTTATTTATTTACATATTTTGATATAAATTGGTATGTTAAATATTATGAATCCGACCGAGTTAATAACCCCTTGAGGTATTTGTTAAATTAATGCGCCGGATGATAAGAATATGTTTTTAGTCTACAGTTGAGCTGTTGTTAGTTTGCTCCTTCTGTCAACAAACAAAAGCCACCTACTACAGGGTGCACGCTAGAGTCTGCGACTTTATGGATGTCATATTCCTATTAAGTTAACCATGTTTTAAATTATAAGTACTTAAAGTACTTAAAACATCAGTCATGATATGATGTATGCCTAACAATGTCATTTAGAAAAATACTTTTAAAAGTATTTTGTATTTAAATACTTTTGAAAGTATTTTGTTGTTACTTTTTAATCAGCGTGTACACATTTTGATATAATGTGCATGCTCAGTGACGTCATTATTTGTTTACATTAGGAGCAAACTTAGAGAGGCTGGACCATAGTTAGTACACGCTACCACTACAAATGCAGCAACTGTGAAACACTACTAACTCATTCATTCATGTGTGTGTGCGCGCGCGCACGGACGTACGTTGGAGTATAAAGCCGATCTAATATACAAATTTCTGTCACATTTTTATTAAAAAAAAAACTGATTAAACATGTTTCGCCTGCGAGGCCGCGCGGGGCATGTTAGTTACTAATAACTTAGTGATAGTAAAACATAGGTATAAATATAACCAACTAGGGTGGCATGCGGGCCGCACATGCGCAGTAAGTAGCTCCCCCCCCACCACAGCGTCAACTAAAGATACAGGCTGCCTCTAAACTAGTACTCACTACTCATTGTGTTGTGTTCATGTGGTAATAGTTTTGACATTGGTGTCGCTGTTGAAAGCCACACCCCGTCAAAATTGTTTCTAAATGATGTACCTACCGTAAGTTTTGACAGGCCCAAAAGAAAGGTACGTCATAACCTCATTCTGTTATATTTACTACCTATACGGTTCTTTTTGTTAAAATGTCAACCAACTGATATTGTGCGTGTGTAGTTAATTTCTAAAATTTGACGTATGTTTCGTATAAAATTCACAACTATTAAAATTGATTCAGCTTCTTGGAATATTAACAGGAAGGAGCGAAACTGGCCGGCAGAGTGCCCTACCGTACCGCGTATTGTCTGTCACTATTGCGCTTGAACACCCCCTCCACTGATTGAAATGAGTTGAGGGGAACGGCGGACGCAACACATTCTCTCTCCGTCCCGCTACCCTCCCTACATGCCGCCGTAGTTGGCGAACAGTATAACTATTAATAATATGAAGTCGACGAAATTACATTAATTTTAAATAAAACATAATAATAATTTTGATTAGACTACTATTTTTAGCCAGACAGTATTTCATAGTTAAACTAATCGCCTTAAGATTAAGATAGCACCGAACGTTATAGAGCCACCGCGTCGCGGTTAACCGACGTATTGCGTTTGAGCTATTAGTCGACATTATTATTTTCCTTATTTATTATTATTATTATTATTATTATTGGCGAATTCTCCTTGGATAGAAGACGTTAAGCATCATGACTCAGTTTCGTCATTTGTTTTTCTTATTGGTCCAGTAGGCCTTCATTGTTTCCAAGAAAGCTTTTTTGCGGTTTTCAGACCACTTTGGTCTAAACTGCTTCTCTCTTGAGGGCTCTGAAACTTTCCACTTGTCTACCTTGTGACGGAATAAGTTTTTATTAAAAATTTCAGTTTGATGTATATTTGCGCTTTTTAGGTCCTTACGAATTTCGTCCAGCCATGGTGTTGAAATTTTAAGTTTTGTTATATATTCAATTATTCTTTTTGTTAGCCTATCCTCCTGCAATCTGTTAAGATGTCCAAAGAACTTCAACCGCCTTTTACGCATGTCAATTTCAATGTTTGAATAGCTCTCTGTTGTTTTGTTGGATTGCAGCCTATACCCATCTTCTGTAAGTCGAGCCCCTAGAATTTTTGTAATAATTTTTCTTTCCTCCTTTTTGATTTCTTCGATTTCGTGTTTTCTGTTAAGTACTAGTGTTTCGCTAGCGTAGAGGACCATTGGTTTAATAACTGTGTTGTAGTGCCGAATTTTAGTTTGTCTTGACATGGATTTTTTGTTGTATAGATTTTGAACTAATCCTAGAGCTTTTTTCATTTTTTGGAGACGATTTTGTTGGAAAATTCTTTTAAGACCTGTTGGTTCAATGAATTCCCCCAAATATTTGAAGTATGGAACCTTGTTTATTCTACCATATTTTGTCCTCAAGCTTATGATATCTATTTTCGAGGATATGAATTCCGTTTTCTCAAATGAGATTTGTAGCCCTACTTTTTCAGCACATTCCTTTAATGTCTCAAGCTGCTTGATGGCGGTCTTCTCGTCATCCACTAATATAGCTAGATCGTCAGCAAAGGCGAGGTATGGTATGGAAAGGTTGTTTCTGGGAAAACCAAGTTGTACTGGCTTCCACTGTCCACATCTCTTCAGCTCCTTCTCCCATTCTTCCATGACTTTGTCCAGAACGACATTGAACAGAAGCGGAGAGAGTCCATCACCCTGCCTTACACCTGTTCGAATTTCAAAGGGTTCTGAGATTTCTCCCATGAATTTTACCTTAAATTTTGTGTTAGTCAGCGTTTGTTCAATGAGTCTTCGTGTTTTAGTATCAAGTCCCCTTTCCTCCAAAACGTCAAATAGGGAGGACCTATCCATTGAGTCGTACGCCTTTCTAAAATCCACAAATGTTCATATCAAAGGTTTTTGTCTGAGGGCTCGCATTTTGACTATAATTTTGAGGTTCATTATTTGTTCTGGGCATGACCTATTTGGTCTAAATCCCGCTTGATAATCAGCTAGTTTGGGTTCTAATTGTTGTTGTGCTCTGCTTAACAGTATAGATGACAGGACTCTGTAACAGACCGGTAAAAGAGAAATCCCTCTATAGTTATTGACATCAAATTTGTTGCCTTTTTTATGTAGTGGGTGAATAACTGCAATCTTCCAGTCATCTGGAATTATTTCGGTTTGCCAAATGTTTTGAATGATTTTTGTAAATTCCTTAAGAAAGTTCAGGCCTAGACTTTTCAAAAGTTCAGCTACAATTCCATCCTCCCCCGATGCTTTGTTATTCTTCAGTTTCTTAATATGTTAATAAATTTCTTCTTGTGAGGGTAGTACGCAGTTATTCTCTATTATTTCTGGTGGAATTTTTGGAAATTTGTTATTGGGTTCTGGACAATTCAGTAGACGTGAAAAATAAGAGGCTAGTTCCTGACAATTTTCCTTATTTGTCAATGCTAGTTTACTATCTTGTTTTATGAAACAAAGATTTTGTTATTATTATTATTATTATTATTATTATTAGCCGTAGAGCTCCCGATGGAAGACGCTGAGCATTATTCACGATCATTGATTATTGGACTTCGTGTTTTTCTTGTTTGCCCACCAGCCTTTCATTTTCTGAGAAAAATCAGCTTTTCTTTCCTCACTCCATCTTGTTCCAACTCTTGGAATTTTAACCTCTGGAATAATCTCCCATTCATTAATTTTTGTTCTAAAACTATTTCGATTGGTAACTTCATTATCAGTAATGTTTGCCAGAACTAGATCTTTCTTAACGTGTCGAATCCATTCCCCTCCATTGACAAGCGAAGCTACATATTTTACCATCTTTTTTGTAACTCTATGATCAGGAAGCCTCATGATATGACCAAAAAATTTAAGACGTCTTTTCCTCATGTCTGTTACAATATTTGAATGTTGCTCAACTGTGTTATTTTTTTTGTAATCTATAACCGTTTTCAGTTAATCTTGGACCGAGAATTTTCCTTATTATTTTCCTTTCCTCCTTTTTCAAATTTTCTAAATCGGCTTTCCTGTTGAGGTTCAGGGTCTAACTGGCATAAAGCATTGATGGCTTGATCACTGTATTGTAGTGTCTAATTTTTGTGTGAAGAGACAAGCATTTTTTATTATAAATAAATTGCACCAGCCCTAGGCCTTTACGAGCTTTCTTTATTCTCTCCTGCTGTGAAAATTTCTCCGAAATAACTTCTTCTAAATATTTAAACAAAGAC
Organism: Catonia carolina; assembly: GCA_035578175.1. Classification (NCBI taxonomy): domain Eukaryota; kingdom Metazoa; phylum Arthropoda; class Insecta; order Hemiptera; family Achilidae; genus Catonia; species Catonia carolina. The sequence goes on along the minus strand of JAQMRL010000002.1, from coordinate 1,760,936 downwards.
ACCCTGTTGATTATTCCATATTTGGTTTGTAGTTTGGTAACTTCTAGGTTTGTAGTTGTGAACACTGGTTTTTCAAAGGATACCTGTAAACCAACTTTTTCTGCACACTCTTTCAGAGTCTCTATCTGCTTTATTGCCTTATTTATTATTTTACAATTGTTTACAAAAATCACCACAATCTAAAATTAACAATACGTTTTAAATGGATGAATAAAAAGTTAAAAAGTGAGTACCTGTTACGGAGACTTGGACGTTGTGAGCTCTCCAATGTTGTAAAGAGGGACTAGGCGGTCCAGGGTCCAGACAACGATATTGGCCCGCCTCCTGGTACAAGATGTGGTCCAGGTGCAACGAAGGGCCTGCCCCCAGGGGCTCCATGCGACCACCAGAACCCACCCTACCCCAACAGCCGGCTGCTCCAACCGGACATTGTAACTGGACTGCACCTCCGAGAGCCACTTCAACTAATGCTCCTTGGCTCTCAGTCGTCTCCAACTCTACTTCTGGGATCTCTTCTGAAACAGATTAACAAAATCCCTCCATTAGGCCTACCCTGCTATATTATATTATTTATACTATATTATCTATATTCTATATCATATCTATATTCTATATCATATCTATATTTTATATTATCTATATTTATATATCTAATATTATATTATTATCTATTATATTCTATATTATCTATATTTTATATTAAAATAATCTATATTATTATAATTATATTATTTATAATCTATTTTTAGTATAATCTATACTAATATAATAAAGAAGAAAAGTCTGTTTCTTTGTTTGTATGAGGGGTAATCTCAGAAACTACTCAACAGATTTTAAAAAAATCTGTCATTGTTGCATAGCTTACAGCTTTCTGATCAATATAGGCTATTTTGCAACTTTAAGTAACTTCAATTAAGTGAGTTAAGCAACTTAAACTGTGACGATGTCACATATTTTAGTCCATCGGGTGCATAGACCTTTATTTTTTCTAAGTTCTCTGGGTGGTGTGTTTTTTGAGCTAGAAACACGATTCAACTTTTATATTTCATAGAAAACCGTGAACAATAACATTCGATTCCAAAAACATTACAAATTGGGAAATATTCAAAATTTTTATTTTTGTACTTAATTTCATTTCATATATTTGTTTTCTTTCGACAGGAAGTGAATGACTCATATATTTCCAATTACTCTGCGTACCGCTCCCACGTATTATTGTCTCTTATCTCAGCCATATACTGTATCAACTGTCTCTTTCTTTTCCATCGGTATTCTTTTATGCATTCTATTCAATTCTGTTAAATCGCAGGGACAAACATTTAAAACGGTGGGCAGCGATTTGAGACATGAGTGCTTCCTTCACTCATTGACGAGTGCTTTATGTCGGACTTTTTAGAACTGGAAGTGCAGAAAAACAATTAATTTGCTGTCACAGGGCAACAAAACCACAAATATTGTATATATAGAGAGGATTTAAAATAATTTATGAGGCGTACATTAGGATTAGCTGCTGTGAAGCGAAGCGAGCGGGGGTCCTAGTCATCCATAATTTGACTAGAATGAGCTGTTTAGGTCTTCAGTCGAAAGGCTTTTTTTTGGCATGAGGGGGTAATGAATAGTGAAGATCAGTTGAAATCAGGGTAGTACATAAAATAAAATAAATAAAAAAGAAAATGTGTATTAGAAAGAAGAATGTTTTTTATAAGAAGAGGAAAAGAAAAACAAAGGAAAATGTTTTAGGGTAGTAAATATATGTAGTATTTGTTTCACCCTTGAAACGAGCGGGTATGAAATTGATTTTGAAAGAGGTGAAATTTTTAAATTGCTACTTATTTTAGGTATTTGAACAGACTCAATCTTTTCACGTCTCGGTCGTCGTCGTAAAAAATGTTTTACTTTGGCTGTTCCAAGCGTAAGAAATTGGACGTAAAACTGTTTGCAAAACCGTGCCCTAAGAGGGAGGAACGTAAGAAGAGAAAAGAGACGTCGGATACACGTAAGGGGTGGCAGAAAAGGGGTCGAATTGGAAAATGGAGGATGGGATTTTGGAATAGGTATTCCCGAGGGAGCCGTTTTACTCTCTTCGGATGCTTACTCCTCTTGTTTCCTTTTACACCCATTCTCTGTGCCTCCTTAAATCCTTTCAGAGGATGAGGAGCGATCCTTCCTCCGCTCAGTCGCTTAATCTGAATCAATCACTGATGAATAACCATATATATCACTGCAACTGAGTGCACTTTCATCAATCACAAAAAACAATTTTAAAAAATCGGGTGTGAAAAACTCACACAACTTTCTCTTGCCAATGTAAATGACCCCCCCCCCCCACCTAATAATCTAGTTTTTATCATGAGTGAAAATAATGTAAAATGAAAAACATAACGTAATTTTAATCATGAGTTAATTACGAAAAATGAAAATTAACCCCTGCTGAAATTAAAAATACGGTAAATCAATAATTGTCGCTAAACTAGGCTCTGTAGAGCCTAGAGAAAAATGCCTAAAATAAAAGTTGTAGGTTTGTTAAAAAAATCGGGTAATCGGGGATAATCTGGTAATGATGCATTGTGAGCTCAAGTTTAAGAGATTAAAGCTGAAAGAGAGGAAACAATGGGATGTATCCAGGCTAAAGGATGGGTCAACCCAAACAAAATATATGAAAGAAACAAACAGGGTAATTGGAGAAATCGAACAGCACTTAGGGGTAGAACAGAAATGGAGTAGAATAAAGAAAAGTATTGAACTATCAGCGGAGGTGGTACTAGGAAGAAAGAAACAAGAAAACAGGAAAGAGTGGATAAGTGAAGAGGTTGTGGAAATGATCAAGGAAAGAAGAAAGTACAAGAACTCTAAAGATGAGGAGGGTTCTAAGAAATACAGGAGTCTGAGGAATAGGATTATTCGAAAAGCTAGACAAGATAAAGAGGAGCATCTAAGAGAGATTTGTGAACACATAGACAATAGTGTGGGGACAGGTCAGATGGACATGGCATACAGAGATATAAAGAGGTTCTTTGAATCAAGGAAGGTGAAAACAATGAGTATTGTGGACAAAGATGGAATATTGAAGTATGACGAAGAAAGTATAGCAAAGAGATGGAAAGAATATCTTGAACAGTTGTATGGTGCAGACAATAGGGATATACATCTGGAAGGGGAGACAATGGAAGAGACGGAGGCACCTGTTATGATGGAAGAGTTTGAAAGAGCACTGCAAGACCTCAAAGAACGAAAGGCTCCAGGAGTGGATGATATACAAGGTGAGCTTTTGAAAAAGTCTGGAGAACAGTTGAAAAGGGCACTGTTTGACCTGGTATGTAATATTTATATGACTGGGGAGTTACCTGAAGATTTTGTGAAATGCATAATAGTACCTTTACCAAAGAAATCAAATGCAAGATCATGTGAAGAGTACCGAACATTGAGCTTGGTTTGCCATGCATCTAAAATAGTTACCAGAATTCTACTCAGAAGGATGGAAAAGCAAATAGATGAACAATTGTCTGAGGACCAGTTTGGTTTTAGGAAGGGTGTGGGGTCAAGAGAGGCGATCTTGGCCCTGAGGCAAGTGATTGAAAAGCAAATGAAAAAAGGGAAACGTACTTGCATAGCCTTTGTTGACATTGAAAAGGCATTTGACAGGGTAAACTGGAAAGTGCTATTCAACATCCTACGCCAAGTAGGTATCAGCTTTAAAGACAGAAGACTCATCTATAACATATATAAACGAGAGGTGGGAGTAGTTAGAAGTGGAAGAAAGGAGGAATCTGCCTGCATCCAGAGGGGTGTGCGACAAGGGTGTTCCCTATCACCACACTTGTTCAACCTATACGTGCAGAAAGCAATTGACAGAGTGAGAGAAGAAATGAACCTAGGAGTGACAATTCATGGGGAAAGGATAGATATGCTCCGGTTTGCGGATGACATAGCAGTGATGGCAGAAAGTGAGGAAGACCTACAAAGAATACTGAATAGGATGGATGCAGTAATGGATGAGGAATTCAGCATGCAAATAAACACCCACAAAACAAAAATTTTGGTATGTTGCAGGAACAGAGAAAACAGCACAGCGATAACATTGAGAAACGGGGTGATAAAGGAGGTGACTGAGTTTAATTACCTGGGCAGTAAGATCACAAATGATGGAAGGAGTTACAGGGATGTCGCAAGCAGGATTATCCAGGCTAAGAATGCTTTTAATAAGAAGAAGAGCTTATTCACTTCTAGGAATGTTAGTCTTGATGTACGGAAACGCATGCTGAAGACATATGTGTGGAGTATTGCAGCTTACGGGAGTGAAGCTTGGACACTTGGTGTGAGGGAAGAGAGAAGATTAGCGGCATTTGAAGCCTGGTGCTATAGAAGGATGTTGAGGGTCAGCTGGAGTGAAATGATGACGAACGAACAAGTTTTCAGTAGAGCGGGGGAGGGAAGGAGCTTCCTAAAATGGATCAGACAGAGAAGAGCCCAGCTGATAGGCCACATACTCCGACATGACAGTATGTTGAAAAGAATAATCGAAGGAGTTGTGGAGGGGAGAAATTTGCGGGGAAGACCCAGATTGGAGTACATGAAGCAGTTACTGGAGGACATGGGATGTGCTTCATATTGCGAGTTGAAGCGGAAAGCAGATGACCGAGGAGCATGGAGAGCAGCTGCCAACCAGCCTTATGGCTGTTAACTAGAGAGAGAGAGGTTTGTTAATTTCCTATAAAGTTGATTTTTTTATACACTTTTGTCGATAAATGCATACAAACCCAATTTTTTACAAGTAGGCCTAGCATTACAAATGTACAAAGCAATAATAACCATGTTTTTATAACCTGACTGCTATTGATAATTACGTAAATATTTTAATTGAGTTCCGGTTCAGTATCAGCACAAGCAACCCGTGTATTTTTTGTGCTACTAATAAATTGTTTGATTACAATTTAATTTTGATTTTTGTTGTTCATTGTTTGTGTAAAGTGACTCTTAATATGTAAGTGAACTATATTTTGAGATGTTTACCTGGATGGTAAGCAATTACAAATAGGTTTTTTTAAATTTTAGTTTAGTGTAGTTATTAATATGGATGGGTTAGAAGAAGAAGCAGAAGAAGAAACAACAATGAGGATGCACCGGCCTTCTGTATTAAGTTGTCATACAGATGTTCTTACAGAAACAGCTGATCCGGCCAAATCGCCAATTAACATATGTTCTAATACCGATTGGCAAAAGGTATTGTACAAACGTAAGTCATCTGACAACCACACAGATGACAGCTCCATAACAAAACGTATGCATTCGAACGATCCGCGCCGTCACAATTTTGATATTGCAACAAACACAAATATTATAAATAAAAAAAATCGTTTCGAACCTCTTTCAAACTTACCGGATTCAACTTTAAATGATAAGAATAGTTCACAAAATATTCCTGATGAATCGAAAATCGGGTAAATCGTGATTCCGGCGGTTGTACTTCTACAACCGCCGGAATCACGATTTACCCTAAGAATGCGGAAACCTACCGGATTTTAGTTAAATATTTTAAGGACAATAATGCTGACTTCCACACTTTTCAACTACGTGATGATAAACCCTTCCGCTTTGTTATTTGTGGGCTTCATGCAACGATTGACGTTACTGAACTAGCGCTTGAACTGGGCGCTAAAGGGCACGTGGTACGTTCCATAGCAAACGCCAAGTCAAGAAATAAAGTTCCCCTGCCTCTTTTTTTTGTTGAATTAGAGGTTAAATCGAATAATCAAGAGGTTTTTAAGTTGGACTCATTACTTTTTTCAAAAATTAAGGCAGAATCACCACGACCAAAAAGAAACATGACACAGTGTTCTCGGTGCCAGCAATATCAACACACGCAGGCCTACTGTAATCATCAGCCAAAATGTATGCGGTGTGCAGGTGATCACTTGTCTGCAAATTGCACTAAACCACGAGACTTACCAGCAACTTGTGCTCTTTGTGGTGGATCTCATCCCGCCAATTATAAGGGATGTCTGTTCTACAAAGAGTTACAAAAACAAAGATCGCCTAACGTTACTCATCCCGCCAAACAAGATAATGTAACTGTACGAGTGCCTACAACTGACGTTCGCTCATTCCCTCCACTTCCAATCAGGATGAATTACACATCTGATCACATCACGTCATCTACGGCTCAACCATCGAATCGCGACGCGCCACTACAAGTTCAGTCGGACAATCAACATCAAATCTCTTACTCTCAGGTAGCCAAATCAAACTCACCAGCCACGTTTCAAACTTCATATCGAGATAATTCATCAAGCCACATAGAAAACACCATTAATCCACCTTCAGACATTGCTACACAATTAACCACATTTATTACAGATATAAAATCCATGTTTACTCCTTTGTTTACTTTAATGACGCAGCTACTTAGGTTTTAATTTCACAAAATGCCAGACAATAATGTGACATGTAATTCCTTGACCATATTACTATGGAATGCAAATGGGGTCCATCGACATTTGGCAGAATTAGAATACGTATTACATGAAAAAAGAATAGACATTTGCCTTCTCTCCGAAACTCACCTAACCTTTGGCTCACGTTTTTTTATCAAAGGGTTTATAGTCTACCGGACTGATCATCCTGCCAACCGAAGTCAGGGCGGTACTGCTATACTTATCAGATCGTCTATTCGTCAAAATTTTTATCCGCTACAAGAACCTACAATTTACCTTCAGGCGACTGCAGCCACAATTTTCTTAAAATCGATAGAAATTAATGTAGCGGCGGTCTACGTCCCCCCAAGATTTTCCATATCGAAAGAAACTTTTGAAAACTTCTTCTCAACCCTAGGACCACACTTCATAGCCGGAGGAGATTTCAACGCAAAGAATACAATCTGGGGCTCGAGAATTACAAATCCACGTGGTAGAACGTTACTGAAATGCATCGATGATAAAAAATATAAAATTGCAACATCCAGAAAACCAACTTATTGGCCGACTTCCATAACTAAACTCCCGGACTTATTAGACATTTTTCTTCCAAATGGGCTAACTTCAATCAAATATACGGTAGCGGACTGCAGTGATTTGTCATCTGATCATTCAGCTGTACTTTTCTCTTTGAGTTCTGAACCAATCCCTGTCCAAAAACGACCGTCATTAGCGAGTGGACTTATGAACTGGTCATATTTTCGGTCATATTTAGAAAATCATACGAATCTACGTCTTCCACTGAAGTCGCCATCTGATATTGATGAGGGAGCGGTAAATCTTCAAGCCTTAATTCAATCTGCAGCTACGTTTTCTTGTACTCCAGCAAAGACGTCATCGAAGCTTGGACCAATGTATCCATTATACATCAGACAAATGATACGGGAAAAAAGAAGGTTAAGAAGAATTTGGCAAAGGTCTCGTCTTCCTGAAGACAAAATTATTTTTAATAGATTAGCCAACAGATTAAAAAAGGAAATAATAAAAATAAATTGTGAAGTTACTGAAAATAAACTTAGGAATCTATCAAACATCGACGGAACGCTTTGGAGAGCCACTAAACGCGTTACTGGACATATTTCTTTTAACTCACCACTACGCAAGGCGGACAATTCTTGGGCAAACAAGGAGGAAGAAAAAGTGGAATTATTTTCTGAACATCTTTGCAACGTTTTTAAACCCTTTGATGAAGATATCAATGCTGAAAAAGAGGCAGAAGTAGAGGATTATCTTGCCAGTCCAGTGCCCTTGTCTATTCCACCCAAGAGAATCAAATTAATTGAAGTGGAAAAAGTAATAGGTATTCTTCCGTCAAAAAAGTCACCTGGTCATGACTTGATCACATCTGAAATTTTAAAAGAATTACCAAAGAAAACCTTAATATTCATCACACAAGTGTTCAATGGAATCTTACGAACATGTCATTATCCAATTCTATGGAAACTATCTGAAGTGGTTCTATTTGCAAAACCAGGGAAACCGTCTCATTTACCTTCATCGTACCGGCCAATAAGTCTCCTTCCGGTTATTTCTAAAGTTTTTGAGCGGCTGCTTTTAAATCGATTGACAGTAATCCTTGAGAGGAAGAAAGTTATCCCACTCCATCAGTTCGGTTTTAGGAGGGAGCACTCAACAGTGCAACAACTGCACAGAGTTGTGGATAAAATATCAGCAGGATTAGAAGAAAAAAAGTTCACCTCGGCTGTATTTCTTGATGTGACAGCTGCCTTTGATAAAGTCTGGCATGACGGATTACTTTTTAAACTTAAGAAAATTTTACCGTATTCGTACTATTTTATATTTAAATCGTTTCTTGAAGATAGGTACTTCTTAGTCCGACAAGGGGGTACGTATTCAGACATGAAAAGCATAAAAGCCGGAGTACCACAAGGTTCTATCTTGTCACCTACTCTATATTCGATCTACACTTCTGACTTTCCTTGTACACAAAACACCTCTGTAGCGACGTTTGCGGATGATACAGTCATTTTATCACAAGATCTTTCCATACAAACGGCCACTCAAAATTTACAACATCACCTAAATTTAGTAGACAACTGGCTGAAGGACTGGAAAATGAAGGTGAATCCGGCGAAGTCTGTTCACATTACATTCTCTCTAAATAAACAACCGGTGCCGTCGCTGTTCTTAAATAATGCACCTATCTCAAAAAATTCTGCTGTTCGCTATCTTGGACTTCATTTCGATCAACGCATGACCTGGAAACACCACATTAAGACAAAACGACTTCAACTAAACTTACGTTTGAAACAACTAGTACAACTAGTACAACAAGTACACAGAAAGCGAATAAATGTTTGATTAAATGAATTTTTATTCATAAGAGTACAAAGTAAAATTAACCGGAAAAACTAAGATAAAAAAAATGTGTTTTTTTCACTCCATTTTTTGCATTTGACACTGGTTTTCTCAAAAACTATTCGCTTTCTGTGTTCTTAATTTACACCGGTTTGTTCAGAATAAAATTTTCTACATGTTTTATTGAAAAATTTTAACTGTTTCTTGGTGAAATAACAAAGTTATTCTTGCCCAAAGATGAAAAAATGTGTTTTTCACTCCATTTTTTGCATTTGACGCTGGTTTTCTTAAAAACTATTTAACTTACAGTTCTGGGACCTGTTTTATTCAATTTATCAGATCAAAAACCATAAGAAATGATTGAATTCGCCCCTTAATCTACCTTACCAGAATTCCAGGAAGACCTCATTTCACCTGGTGAGCTGAAATCCAGGCGAAACTTTCGCTAGCCGTAACTCGGAAACGAAGCATTTCCGGACCCATGTTTATATGAACTTTTTTCATTATTTTTACATGTAAAATGGGCTCCCAAAGTTTCTGCATATCTTCGTGAATCACCCTGTATTGCCTATAGCTTAATTAAACGACTAGAAATGTTTGATTTACTGTAATTACGAATAAATCGCCTTCTTTACTATTGCTGTCACCGGCGTTTTCATTGTAAGTCTTTCTAGTATCTACCTAACCGTTTTCTTTTTTTACCAGGTGTTAACAGAACTGTTAAAGAATAGCTTTTTCAAGCCCTTAATTTCCTTCTTTATTTTTCGAATTGTGGAAAGAAAAGCATCACAGTTGTTAACCGCTCGCTCACTGCTTTTGTTAAAAAGCACGAATAGGCATTTTTGTTTAGTTTCAACTTCATAACATTTTATAATATTGGGTATTAGATTTTGTTCAGCACTGTGAATAGTTCGACCACGTTTTCGAGAAACCGACATATCTTTCTTTTTTCTCTTCTTTTTTCTTGCAATCAGGAGACTCCAAAGGAAGTATAGGACAAGTCAAGATAAAACTGATAAACTGGAAGTTTATCACCAATGATGAATTCATCACTTACCACCAAAAAAAATTGTTTTTGTTACTGCTTACTTCAGTAGGCTCGTCATGAACCCCATTGAATCAAATATCACACAAAATTAAAAAGAAAAAATCAAACAATGATAAATTCATCACTTACCAATAATTTTTTCCTGCTACTGCTTAACTCAGTAGGCTTGTCATGAACCGCTTTCTATCAAATAGTACACAATATTTGTTTTTGATTAGAAGTTAAATACTTTTCAATCAAAACTATTTAGAAAGGAATTCGTGCACACTGTGAAATATTTCATCAATAAAATATTGTTTTAGCTTTTTTTTTAAAATGACTTAAATTGTCATAACTTTTTAAACCTTTTGGCGATTTATTGATGTATTTTCTACCTGCATAAGTTGGTTTTTGTTCAAACAATTTAGTGTTGTGATTGTAACAAACAATTAACCTACAAAAGTTTCCGCGATATTCTGTATATGCTCTGGGTATAGTATAAGTTGTTATGTTTGTCGTACTGAAACTAAAGGCGTCGCGCATGCGCACTGATACTTTTCCCCCTTTACCCCTCGTTACAAACAAGGGCAAACTCGTGACTCAAGTGAATATACCTATTTATTTGCAATAAAAAAGATTCATCGTGCAAAATTATGGATTAACAATTTTATAATTGAAATAGGGATTACAGGCTAACAAATTATGATGAAATTCTATTGAGGGATTTGAGAAAAGGTAAATTTTGACAGAGTAAAGAGAAAAACGCATTCATGTCGAATAAAACTACATTACAGTTTCATTTGAATCGGATGCGTCTATGCGTGTGTAATCCTTTGGTGAAAAAAACTCATTTACTGACTCAGCAGTAAAGTTAAATATGGATGGTGAATAAAACAGGAAACATATTTCCTCGTAATTGGATTTACGATAATTTTAAATGTCCATTTTATTTGTCTGTACACTCTAATTAAATCGTTTTTGAAAGCAACTCATCTAATAAAATCGGCACGTTAAACAGTTGCATTCAAATCTCATTTTGTACGTGCGTTATTGATTTGCCGACACGTGTTTCAATTCATACTTTAATTAATACAAAAATCTGGTGTGAAACACTCACACAACTTTCTCTTGCCAGTGCAAATAATTAACAATAAACCTAACATTAGTAATAAAACATTAGAAATAAACACACAAACTAACCTCAAAAAACATTAGTGAAATACACAAAATTAAAATCGACCTCAGTTTGGCTTTAAAATACGGAAAATCGCTTATTCACACTAAACTAGGCACTGTAGAAAAAAATGCTTAAATAAAAGTTGTAGATCTTTTAATTTTCTATAAATTTTATTATATACGCTTTTGTCGTAAAATGCATTCTAAGGCCGAAATCTTAAAAAAATAGATTTTTCACACGTTTTCGTGAGAAAAAAAAAACAGAAAATTGCTAATTACCGCTAAACTAAGCGTTATACAAAAAAATGTTCGAAATAAAAGTTGTAGAATTTTACATTCTCTACAACTTTTATTATATAACGTTTTGCGCTAAAATGCATATTAAAGCCGCAATCTTAAAAAGAAAATGTTTTTACGTAAAAACAGCCTCACGCAGAATTTCAGCAAACATGGCGCCTACCCTATCTTGTAGAGAATAAAAAATTTAGTAAACCAGGCGATTTAAAAAAAATCGTAGGACCAGTTTTTGAGAAAATCACAAAAAAGTGAAAAATTATACGAATAAACTACTACTTCCGGTTGACAGATTTTGATGAAAATGTTCGTGTCGGGTCCGGTAAGGGTATGTAACTTAAGTTTCAAGTTCGTACGACGTTCCGTTCTTGAGATATTTTGTACACACACACACACACACACACACACACACACACACACACACACACACACACACACACACACACACACACACACACACACACACAGACACACACACACACACACAGACCAATCGCTAAAAACATGTTTGTGTGGGTTCAGGGGGTCTGAAAACGTATAGATCCGGTGAAAACTCGATTTCTTTAAAATCGACATGAAAACAATTCTTTCCTTCCTATATATTCATATAGGCAAGAGAAAGTAAAAATGGTGATAACAGGCAGGCAGGTGAAGTGTTGAATTATTTGCTCTCGATCTGTTAATTTCAGGGCTACAACAATTCTATCTCTTATCACTGTGTTCGCCGGCCGCGTTGGCGATGTTGGTAACGTGCTCGCCTCTCATCACGCGGTCTTGGGTTCGAATCCCACTCGGGCATGGCATTTTTTTCATACGTTACAAAAAATTCATTTCATCCTTCACCGTCTGCATTAGCAGCAATTTGCAAAACAGTCGGACGTTAAACCAAAAAAAAAAAAAAAAAAAAAAAATTATCACTGTGTTGTTTAGGTCAACAGCCGAAAGGCTGGTTTAAACGTGTAGAGGTTTTACTAAGTAAAAACGAGGAGTGAGGTGGTTTACCATTGCCTTCTTCACTGAGTTGAAAGAGTATGCTTATCAGCATGGCAGGCCCTCCAAAAAGCACTCACTTTCCACCCTGCAAATGACACCTTCACTTCATTCACTACAGGGTCTGGCTGTATAGTGAAATTCATTACTCTCAAAGGAGATAACTGTGATTAGTGTCACAGTACACCTCTACCTCTTCTGTTCTTAAATAGTTCAGTCATATAAGTGGCTGACTATGTGATAAGAAACAGAAATATTTTTTTAGCCCTGGACGAAACAGATAGAGTGCAATTAAAATAACACTCCACCTGCCCGATTTGGGCATATCTTATCACATGGCCACTCAATTATAATGACTGAAGCATTGAACAACAGAAGAGGTACAGGTGTACTGTGACAATTTACTATTTTTTAGCGTTGATGAGCTCTGAACGTACGCCTTGGCCTCTACCCTCTTCGTAGCCAGCCAATAACTTGCCAGCAACGTTGTCAAAACTTGCTCTCGTTTTTTTTGCGGTTTAACGTCCGACTGTTCTGCAATTACTGCTAATGCAGACGGTGAAGGATGAAATGATTTTTACGTTCTCTTGCCTATATGAATATATAGGAAGGAAAGTATTGTTTTCATGTCAATTTTTTGAAATAGAGTTTTCACCGGATCTATACGTTTTCAGACCCCCTGAACCCAAAAAACATGTTTTTAGCGATTGGGCGGTGTGTGTGTGTGTGTGTGTGTGTGTGTGTGTGTGTGTGTGTGTGTGTGTGTGTGTGTGTGTGAACAGAATATCTCAAGAACGGAACATTGTACAAACTTGAAACTTAGAACTTAAGCTACATACCACTACCGGACTAGACGAACATTTTCAACAAAATCGGTCGACCGAAAATAGTTTATTCGTGTAATTTTTCACTTTTTTGCAATTTTCTCAAAAACTGGTCCTGCGATTTTTTTTTAAATCGCCTGGTTTATTCAATTTTTTATTCTCTACAGGATAGGGTAGGTGCCATGTTTGCTGAAATTCTTGGTGAGGTTGTTTTTACGTAAAGAAATAGTTCTTTTAAGATTACGGCTTTAATATGAATTTCAGCGCAAAAATTTATATAATAAAAGTTGTAGAGAATTTAAAAACCTACAACTTTTATTTCAAACATTTTTTTGTATAACGCTTAGTTTAGCAGTAATTAGCAATTTTATGTTTTTTCTCACGAAAACGTGTGAAAAATCAATTTTTTAAAGATTTCGGCCTTAGTATGCATTTTACGACTAAAGTGTATATAATAATATTTGTAGGAAATTAAAAGCTGTACATCTTTACTTAGAGCATTTTTCACTACAGAGCTTAGTTTAGTGTGAAAGAGTGATTTTCTGTATATTTAAGCAAAACTGAGGTTGATTTTCCTTTTGTGTCTTTCACTCATGATTAAAATAAGGTTATTTTTTTCGAGGTTAGTTTTTGCTTAATTTCTAATGTTTTATTACTAATGTTAGGTTATATTGGTCATTATTTGCATTGGCAAGAGAAAGTTGTGTGAGTGTTTCACCCCAGATTTTTTTGTAACTTATGAAAATATTCCGTGCCTGAATGGGATTCAAACCCAAGACCGCATGATGAGAGGCGAACACGTTACCAACAGGGCCAATGCGGTCGGCGCAGTACAGACTCAGTCTTGTACAGACTGAGGCTGACCATTCCTGAGAGAGTATGGTTAATTGAACCCCAACCATCAAAGTACACCGGTAACCACTGTCTAGTATTCAAATCCGTATAATAGTAACTACCTTTACTAGGATTTTAACTAGGAACCTTCGTCTCCGAAAATCAGCTGTTAAAGAGGTGACTAGCGGCAATGACGTTACCCCTAGACCAACCCAGTTGCATTCAAATCTCATTTTGTGCCTCCGTCATTGATTTGGCGACAAACTTTTCAATTCATACTTTAATCAATAAAAATGGTCATAACAGGCAGGTGGAGTGTTCAATTATTTGCACTCGATCTGCTAGTTCTCTCTCTCTCTTTCTCTCTCTCTTATAAGATGGTCACCCAATTATATGAGTGAAGCATTTAACAACAGAACTGGTACACGTGTAAAAGACAATGTATTAAATTTTTTTAGCGTTGATGAGCTCTGAACGTACGCCTTGGCCTCCACCCTCTTCGTAGCTAGCCAATAACTTGCCAGCAACGTTGCAAAAACTTGCTCTCGTAGTTCTGTAATGTATTCGTCAGCCATTGTTTGGTATTTCAATAACAATTATATACAGGGCGTTCTGAAAAAGGGTTCCTAGAATTCAGGGCATGATTCCCCACCAAAAAAGAAGAAAATAAGTTCAAATTAACATAGGTCCGTAAATCATTAGTTACAGAGTTATACAGGGTGAAAGATTTCGTCAGAATTTCAGTTACCTCATTGAAACGAAACCCTACAGATATTTGTTGGGCGTTAAATTAGGCATAAATTTTACCGTATCGTATGTAAAATGAACAGAAAAAATGAACAAAACAGGTTTCAGACCTGTAGCTGCAGTAATTTTTAAGATATCTGATGAAATACGCAAAACTTGGTCCCGAAAAACAAGTTTCTTTTAGGTTTGAATCAGATGAACTTTGTTAAATGGATAATAAACACTAGAAATTCTTATACAAAACTTTTAGAGAATTTGGCAAACATAGCGCCTACCCTTTCTTGTAGAGCATACAAAATTTAGTAAACCCGGCGATTTTAAAAAAAATCGTAGGACCAGTTTTTGAGAAAATCGCAAAAAAATGAAAAATTACACGAATAATCTACTACTTCCGGTTGACCGATTTTGATGAAATGTTCGTGTCCGGTCCGGTAGTGGTATGTAACTTAAGTTTCAAGTTTCAAGTTCGTACAATGTTCCCTTCTTGAGATATTCTGTTCACACACACACACGCGCGCGCGCGCAGACCAATCGGTAAAAACATGTGTTTTGGGTTCAGGAGGTCTGAAAACGTATATATTCAGGTGAAGAGTGTACTTGTTAAAATCGATATTAAAAACAATACTTTCCTTCCTATATATTCATATGTTGTTGTTTAGGTCATCAGCCTAGTTGGCTGGTTTGAACGTGTAGAGGTTTTACTAAGTAAAATGAGGAGTCAGGTGGTTTACCTTTGCCACAACTCACTGAGTGGAAAAGTACGCTTATCAGCATGCCGAGCTCTCTGAAAAGCACATATTTTCCACTCTGCAAATGACACCTTCACTTCATTCACCACAGGGTCCAACTGTATAATGAAATTCATTACTTTGAGAGGAGATAACTCTGATTAGGGTCACAGTACACCTCTACCTCTTCTGTGGTTAAATGATTCAGTCATTTAATTGGCTGACCATGTGATAAGAAACACAACTATTTATTTTAGCCCTGCAACTAACAGAGTGAGTGTAAATAATTTGACACTCCACCTGTCCGTTATGGGCAGATATATTCATATAGGCAAGAGAAAGTAAAAAAATACGCAATAGTAATTAAATCTACAGTTCAGCCGTTGTT
This sequence comes from Catonia carolina, assembly GCA_035578175.1. NCBI lineage: Eukaryota > Metazoa > Arthropoda > Insecta > Hemiptera > Achilidae > Catonia > Catonia carolina. The sequence continues at coordinate 1,745,139 of JAQMRL010000002.1, read as the reverse complement.
AGTTAGCTCCTACTGTCAACAAACAAAAGCCACCTACTACAGGGTGCACGCTAGAGTCCACCACTTTACGGATGTTGTATTCCTATAAAGTTAACTTCTTTTTTAATTATAAGTACTTAAAGTACTAAAAACATCAGTCATGATATGATGTAGGCCTAACAATTTCATTAAGAAAAATACTTTTAAAAGTATTTTGTATTTAAATACTTTTAAAATATTTTGTTGTTACTTTTTAATCAGTGTGTTCATTTTAATACAATGCGCATGCTCAGTGACGTCATTATTTGTTTACATTAGGAGCTAAGAAAGGCTGGACTTTAGGTTATATTACGTTGATACGGTACAGTGTATCAAATTACATTATTTAGCGTGTTTCTTTATCCGAACTATTTGATTATCAGAGGCTATCTGGTGCCAATTAGTTCGGATAACTGACGCTCCACTGTATAACATTTCTTAAGGCGAGCAGACTGATTTTAATAAAAAGTATTGATTTTCCAATTTAACTATATATTGATAGATCGTTTACCCCTATTTAAATTGATATATAAAACGAAATTCGTTGCTTTTTCTGTTGAGAAAAATTATGTTTTTACGTTGATGGGGTACGTATAGTTTATTTTGATATTTATTCACGTTTTCCATTCTTGTGAATTGAGATTGATACAATATGTTACTGCTCTAACATTACGGAGATCGCGTTCACATAAAAACAATAATTTCTACAACACATAGGAATCAGTTGTAAAGCAAGATAAATATTGTTGTGTTTTTGTTTGGAAGTTAATTCCAATCGGCAATAGGTGTTTCTGTACGGTGTTATGCTTTTACTATATCCGCATTTTCTGCGTATTGTATTTTTTGACTTAAGGTACACTTATTTCAGGAACAATCCCACATAGGAGTGTGAAATTTCGCACAATACATTTTAGTACTAAGGTGTGTATATACTCCAGAGGTATTTCAAAAACTTTGGAGTTTTTATTTTTGGGTGTCTTTTTCATTAAAAATATATGGGCTATATTTGAACGTTTTTTGAAAATAAAAATAATTTTTTAATTAAATAAAGATAAATGAAAAAGCTCTGGTATAAATTTGTAAAAAGGTACTGCAGATAGGTGTGCCAAAGGGGTCAGCTTTGTAGCTTTAACGGTTCCTACAAAAAAATCTACCTAAATTAGTATTGTAAGTATAGGGATAATGATAATGGTCTGCTCCCCTTAAATTACGCAATAGTAATTAAATCTAGTATAATTTCGTTTGCGAGTGATAATATTGGCAACACTGATAGGTAGGTCTATTCTGTAATATAAGAAACGCCGTCATCTGACGCTCGTTTTACGTTCTCATGAAAACTTCATACCAACGTTATTCTTTTAATAAAAACTTAACAGAAAACATTACGGACAACAACACCCGGCGCGGTGAAGGCGGAAAAGAAACAAAGGGGAAAAAAGGGGAGAGGCAAGAAAATAAGTTCCCCGTATAACGAAATTGAATAAAAAAAACAACAAGAAATTTCATCAGCACATCAGCACAAGAAAACTAACGAAATAAATAAATGAAAAGAAAATAATTGGCTTGAAAAATCACACAAACGTTCTCGTGAATTTTTAAATGGAACTACAATGTGGTAACGCTATAGGCCTATCCACAAAAAATCTGGTGTGAAACACTCGCACAATTTTCTCTTGCCAATGCAAATAATGACCAATATAAGCTAACATTAGTCATAAAAAAACCAACCTCTAAAAACATAACCTTATTTTAATCATGAGTGAAAGACGCAAAATGAAAATTGACCTCAGTTTGCCTTAAAAATACGGAACATCATTCTTTCACGCTAAACTAGGCACTGTAGAGAAAAATGCTGCAAAAAAAAGTTGTAGATCTTTTAATTTCCTATAGATTTTATTATGTACACTTTTGTCGTAAAATGCATACTAAGGCCAATATCTTTAAAAAAATCCATTTTTCACACGTTATCGTGAGAAAAAACCAGAAAATCGCTAATTACTTCTAAACTAAGCGTTATGCAAAATAATGTTTGAAATAACAGTTGTAGGATTTTAAATTGACTACAACTTTTATTATATAAATTTTTGCGCTAAAATGCATATTAAAGCTGGTATCTTAAAAAAAACAATTTCTTTACGTGAAAACAGCCTTACCGAGAGTTTCAGCAAACATGGCGCCTACTCTATCTTGTAAAGTATAAAAAAATTAAGTAATCCAGGCAATTTTAAAGAAAATCGTAGGACCAGTTTCTGAGAAAATCGCAGAAAAGTGAAAAATTACACGAATAAACTACTACTTCCGGTTGAACGATTTTGATGAAAATGTTCATGTCGGGTCCGGAGCGGTATGTAACTTAAGTTTCAAGTTCGTACAATGTTCTGTTCTTGAGATATTCTGTTCACACACACACACACACACACACACACACACACACACACACACACACACACACACGCACGCACGCACGCACGCACGCACGCTCACACACGCACGCACACAGACCAATCGCTAAAAACATGTTTTGTTGGGTTCAGGGGGTCTGTTTACGTGTATATTCGGGTGAAGAGTGTGTTTGTTAAAATCGACATGAAAACAATACTTTCCTTCCTATATATTCATATAGGCAAGAGAAAGTAAACAACAAGAAATTTCATCAGCAGCACATCGTAGGCTAATAGGAAGAAAACTAACGAAATAAATAAATGAAAAGAAAATAATTGGCTCGAAAAATCATACAAAAGTTCTCGTGAATTTTTTAAATGGTTCTAAACTGTGGTAACTTTATATCCACAAAAAATATAATTTTAAAATAGTCAATAGTGTTGAATAAAAGCGTTGAGTACGAGTGGGTACCTGTAGCCTATTCAAACAGACGAGTCGTTTCTTAAAGTGGGCATTTATTTTTTACAATTATTCTTCAATTCCCTTCAAAGTAAAATCTATTAGAGTAAACCCAATCTTTTACCAATTGTTCGAAATAGTTTTTTACTTTCTCTTGCCTAAACGAATATATAGGAAGGAAAGTATTGTTTTCATGTCGATCACAACAAATACACTCTTCACCGGATCTACGCGTTTTCAGACTTCCTGAACCCAAAACATGTTTTTAGCGATTGGTCTGTGTGCGTGTGTGTGTGTGTGTGTGTGTGTGTGCGCGCGCGCGTGTGTGTGTGTGAACAGAATACCTCGAGAATGAACATTGCACGAACTTGAAACTTGAAACTTAAGTTACATACCACTACCGGATCCGACACGAACATTTTCATCAAAATCGGTCAACCGGAAGTAGTAGTTTATTTGTGTAATTTTTCACTTCTCTGCGGTTTTATCAAAAACTGGTCTTACGATTTTTTTAAAAATCGCCTCATTTACTTAATTTTTTATGCTCTACAAGATAGGGGAGGCGCCATGTTTGCTAAAATTCTTGGTGAGGCTGTTTTCACGTAAAAAAATTGTTTTTTTAAGATTACGGCTTTAATATGAATTTAAGCGCAAAAATTTATATAATAAAAGTTGTAGAGAACTTATAACACTACAACGTTTATTTCAAAATATTTTTTGTATAACGCTTAGTTTAACAGTAATTAACGATTTTTTTTTCTCACGAGAACGTGTGAAAAATCGATATTTTTTAAGATTTCGGCCTTAGTATGCATATTACGACAAAAATGTATATAATAAAATTTATAGGAAATTAAAAGATCTACAACTTTTATTGAAAGCATTTTTCTTTACAGAGCCTAGTTTAGAGAGAAAGAGTGATTTTCCGTATCTTTAAGCCAAACTGGGGTCGATTTTCATTTTGCGTCTTTCATATATGATTAAAATTAGATTATGTTTATTGAGGTTAGTTTTTTGTTTATTTCTAATGTTTTATTACTAATATTAGGTTTATTGTTAATTATTTACATTGGCAAGAGAAAGTTGTGTGAGTGTTTCACACCAGATTTTTATTTCATAGGTCTGTCTGTGACTTTATAGTAATTAAAAAAAATTGTAGGAATAGTTTTTGAGAGAATCGCAAAAAAGTGAAAAATTACGCGAATAAACTACTACTTCCGGTTGACCGATTTTGATGAAAAAGTTTGTGTCGGGTCCGGTAGTGGTATGTAACTTAAATTTCAAGTTTCAAGTTCGTACGATGTTCCGTTCTTGAGATATTCTCGTCACACACACACGCACACACGCACGCACGCACACACCACACAGAGAGAGAGAGAGAGAGAGAGAGAGAGAGAGAGAGAGAGAGAGAGAGAGAGAGAGAGAGAGAGAGAGAGAGAGAGAGAGAGAGAGAGAGACAGACAGACAGACAGACAGACACAAACACACACAAAGACCAATCGCTAAAAACATGTTTTTTTCGGTTCAGGGAGTCTGAAAACGGGAAAATCCGGTGAAAACTCGGTTTCGAAAAATCGAAATGAAACAATACTTTCCTTTCTATGTATTCATATAGGCAAGAGAAAGTAAAAACCACTATTTATTTAATTTTTAGCAAAGGTACGCCTACAACGATGAACAAGTACCCGAATAAATAATTGTAAGTGCTTTTATTTAGCAAAGCAAAGCGAAGCGAAGCAATATTCGTGGGTTAATGATATTGTGAACTAATTAAACTTGGAACATAACCTTATTAAACTTAATAGAGTTTATGTAGGAGTGTAGGAGGGGGGGGCCATTATTTCAATTTGCAATATCAATAATTATGGTCAGTTAGCCTAGTAGGAGTGATTAGCAGAGTTGATTGGAAATCACGTTCTACGTACTGTGTAACGTTTCTGTGGCAGCGAGGGGGGGAGTGGAAATTGATTGTGAAAATTACCAGAGCGTGTATTATCGCCTAGTTCTCGTTTCCATAACACCACTCCCAATATGACTGTAGCTATTCTCATCTCATATCTTATCACTGATAAACGGTGATAAAAAAACTACTCCCAAAAATGTTGTTGTAGTTTTAATGAACACAAAAAACGGACCCTCCGCCATCCCAAAACCTGAGTGTAGCCGAGGCAAAGTTGTCTCCTGTACCAGACACAGAATAATTTAGGCCTACTAACGGGTGTTTCAAAAAGGACGCACTTTACGTTTCCCATGGTCAACTTCTTTCAGCTCATGAACGACACCGATGCGGTAAGGATGCAGATTTAATTTTTTGTAGCCCTTAAAGCGGAAGATAGTGATAATCTAGCCTGTGAAGATAACTTTCTAAGTGATTTGCCGGGTGAGGTAGTCAAACGTTGTTTCACATCGTCCAAAACTTGTTCTGTTAACACTCATGGTCGACCTGTGCTTTTCCGATCCTGTACACTGCCAGTCTCACGAAATTTATAATCAGACGCGATATTGTGGTGTTATTAGGTACTTCAGAATTGGGAAATTTTAACTGGAACTCGTCTTTCACTCGTTCGTAAGATTTATGTGCGCAATAACTTTCAATAATAAAAACACGTTCATCCTTTGAAAAAACCATGTTTGAACTTATACAGACACTACAGACACAAATGAATATTGAGATAGCACTAGTACATGTAAGTAATACACAATGAGTACGGTAGTGCCAACTGTTATTTGGGGGAAAAATATTCCCTATGCAGAAAATATTAACTCTTAAACTTCGAAGTGCGTCCTTTTTGAAACACCCGTTATCAAGCGAAAACATTAACTAAGAGATCCTACAAGGTGAACACCGAAAGAAAAATTTGCTGTGAAACACACACGACTTTCTTTTGTCGAATTTAAAATTTCTGTATTAAAACTTAAAAAAAACCCCGACATAGTATATTTATTTGGCCCACCGGGTTGGTACAGAGGTAAAGTCGTCACCGTGAGTCAGCTGTTTAACAGCTGATTTTTGGAGACGAAGGTTCCTGGTTCAAATCCGAGAAAAGGAGTTACTTTTATACGGATCTGAATACTAGACAATGGTTACCGGTGTACTTTGATGGTTGGGGTTCAAATTAACCTTACTCTCTCTCTCACACTGTACAAGACTACACAGTCTCATTTACACGTCATACACATCATCCTCATCGCATTGGGTCATTGGGTTGCTTATTGTTCTCAATTCAACTGATTGCAACGTACACATATTAGGAATTACAAAAAAAGAAAAAAAAAGTTTTAAACACGGTAAATAGAAAGACGGTAGTGGTCACGCGCATGACCGGCCGTTATGAGTACATACCGTCACTAGCAAATGACGTCACCGGTGCTGAAGCACAATTTTTAAAAATTGTTCCTTCTCCATTAAATACTAATATTGGGATGTAATAATTATGTTTTGTCTAATGTAATAATAACAGCGAGAATAATAATGATAAAAATCTGGTGTGAAACACTCACACAACTTTCTCTTGCCAATGCAAATAATTAACAATAAACCTAAAATTAGTAATAAAACATTAGAAATGAACAAAAATCTAACCTCAATAAACATAACCTAATTTTAATCATATGAAAGACTCAAAATGAAAATCAACCTCAGTTTGGCTTAAAAATACGGAAAATCACTCTTTCACGCTAAACTAGGCCCTGTACAAAAAATGCTTTAAATAAAAGTTGTAGATGTTTTAATTCCCTAAAAAATTTTATTGTTTACACTCTTGTCGTAAAATGCATACTAAGGCCGAAATCTAAAAAAAAAGATTTTTCACACGTTTTCGTGAGAAAAAACAGAAAATTGCTAATTGCCGCTAAACTAAGCGTTATACAAAAAAATGTTTGAAATAAAAGTTGTAGAATTGTAAATTCTTTACAATTTTAATTATAAAAATTTTTTGGTCAAGAGCATAATAATGCCGCAATCTTAGAGAAAAAAGTTTTTTACGTGTAAACAGCCTCACCAAAAATTTCCGCAAACATGGCACCTACCCTATCTTGTAGAGCATAACAAATTTAGTAAACCAGGCGATTTAAAAAAAATCGTAGAACCAGTTTTTAAGAAAATCGCAAAAAAGTGAAAAATTACCCGAATAAACTATTACTTCCGGTTGACCGATTTTGATGAAAATGTTTGTGTCGGGTCCCGGTAGTGGTATGTAACTTAAGTTTTAAGTTTCAAGTTTGTACGATATTCCGTTCTTGAGATAGTTTGTATACATACACACACACAGACCAATTGCTAAAAACATGTGTTTTTGGGTTCAGGGGGTCTGTTTACGTGTAGATCCGGTGAAAACTCGATTTCTTAAAATCGACATGAAAACAATACTTTCCTTCCTATATATTTATACAGGCAAGAGAAAGTAAAAACTGTTTGGAACTTTATCTATGAAATAAAAACCACAGAAAATGTCAATAAGTAGGCCTATGAATGAAGCAGAAATGTAACCTATTAAATGAGTTAGATCAAAAACAGATAGGACTTTACGACCTAAGGGGATACTATATAGCAGGGGGAGGGGGTCTAGTGCCAAGAATTTGAAATTTTCTACATTTTTTATTATATAAATTTTTGCGCTAAAATGCATATTACAGCCGTAATCTTAAAAAAACAATATTTTAACGTAAAAACAGCCTCACGAAGTATTTCAGTAAACATGGCGCCTACCCTATCTTGTAGAGCATAAAACATTTAGTAAATCAGGCGATTGACCCATTTTGATGGAAATGTTCGTGTCGAGTCCGGTAGTGGTATGCAACTTAAGTTTCAAGTTTCAAGTTCGTACAATATTCCGTTCTTGAGATATTTTGTTCACACACATTAAATATTAAAAACTATCTGGAACTTTATCTGTGGAATAAAAACCACAGAACATGTCAATTATAATGAATGAAGCAGAAGTGTAACGTATTAAATGAGTTAGATGAAAAACAGATAGGACTTTAAGACCTAAGGGGATAGTATCCCCTATATAGCAGGGGGAGGGGGTTCTAGTACCAAATAGGAAGTTACAAAATGGGAGGAGGACCGTAAAAGTAACTAGAAAAATGAATTGGAGGGGAAGTAGAAGTAAGAGTAAGCCTAGATAAAACTAGAATAAATAAGAGAAGAGGTGAAGAAGGAAGGAAAGCAAACGTCAAGGGAGAAGGTAGTGAAGGGAGGGAGGGTGATATAATTGAGATTGGTATAGCGATGTCAAAGCTTGTTAGAGTGTGACAGGTCGAGTATAACGCCATATTTTCTTACGGTCTATTGCACCCAACCACCCACCTCCCACTCAGACTCCAACACTTTCCTTTACTTTGTCTTTGTTTACCCAATCTATGTAGACTCGAATTAACTGAAACGTACACAAATCGGCTCAATAAAAATAATATCTTTGGTTTCCGCCATTCACTCCATTCTCACCGATATTATTTCATCTGTTAAATAAGACAATCGTTTGGATTATTTTTTACTTTCTCTTGCCTATATGAATATATAGGAAGGAAAGTATTGTTTTCATGTCGATTTTAACAAATCGAGTTTTCACCGGATCTATACGTTTTCAAACCCCCTCAACCCAAAAAACATGTTTTTAGCGATTGGTCTGTGTGTGTGTGTGTGTGTGTGTGTGTGTGTGTGTGAACAGAATATCTCAAGAATGGAACATCGTACGAACTTGAAACTTGAAACTTAAGTTACGTACCCTTACTGGACCCGACACGAACATTTTCATCAAAATCGGTCAACCGGAAGTAGTAGTTTATTCGTATAAGTTTTCACTTTTTTGCGACTTTCTCAAAAACTGGTCCTACGATTTTTTAAAAATCGTCTGGTTTACTAAATTTTTTATTCTCTACAAGATAGGGTAGGTGTCATGTTTGCTGAAATTCTGGGTGAGGCTGTTTTTACGTAAAAACAAAGTTTTTTTTTTAAGATTACGGCTTTAATATGCAATTAAGCGAAAAAAATTCTATCATAAAAGTTTTAGAGAATTTAAAAACCTACAACTTATATTTCTAACATTTTTTTGTATAACGCTTACTTTAGCAGTAATAAGCAATTTTCTGTTTTTTTCTCACGAAAACGTGTGAAAAATCGATTTTTTTAAAGATTTCGGCCTTAGTATGCATTTTATAATAAAAACGTATATAATCAAATACATAGAAAATTAAAAGATCTACAACTTTTATTTAGAACATTTTTATCTACAGAGCCTAGTTTAGCGTAAAAGAGTGATTTTCCGTATTTTTAAACCAAACCGAGTTCGATTTTCATTTTACGTCTTTCACTCATGATTAAAATTAGGTTATGTTATTAAAGTTAGTGTTTTATTTATTTCTAATGTTTTATTACTAGTGTTAGGTTTATTGTTAATTATTTGCATTGGCAAGAGAAAGTTGTGTGAGTGTTTCACACCAGATTTTTTGTTTACTCGTTCACTATACAACCTAAAACACTTAACCCCTTAAAGGTTTCTGACGAAATATTACGTCGGAAGCAATGCACACTAAAGTTGTTGTTGTTGTTTAGGTCATCAGCCAAAAGGCTGGTTTGAACCTGTAGAGGTTATCAGCATGCCGAGCCCTCTGAAAAGCACATATTTTCCACTCTACAAATGACACCTCCACTTCATTCACCACTGGGTCCAACTGTATAATGAAATTCATTACTTTCAGAGAAGATAACTCTGATTAGTGTCACAGTACACCTCTACCTCTTCTGTTCTTAAATGATTCAGTCATTTAATCGGCTGACCATGTGATAAGAAACACAACTATTTAATTTAGTCCTGCAACTAACAGATTGAGAGTAAATAATTTGACTCTCCACCTGTCTGTTATGGGCACACTAAAGTACCACTGACGTAATATTACGTTTCTGTCAAAAAACACGAACTTATTTTTGTTTTAGTACGTAATATTTCGTCGCCAAAAGCCGGTAATGCGTACGAATCTTTTGTAGTAAAAAAAATGAATAAAATAAATACAAATTACATAAAACATACATAAATGAAATAAACAATAGCCTACATAAATAAATTATATAATAAATAAATAAATAATAAAAATAATTCAGTGGGGAAAAATTAAGCAAAATAACATTACTTGGGGTTTAAAATAATTAACCTTTAAGGGGTTAAATATTCTGATCTACCCAACCCTTCTCACATGTCCATTTCACCTTTTGGCAAAGTTCCGTAGAAGTGTCAACCATTAAGAAGCATCATTATGGCCGATCACTCCATACTCCTAGGTAAAAACACACATACGAGGGGGTACCCAAAAGAAACCGGAATTATTTTTTAAAACTATTTATTGTTAATTTTTTTACAAAAGAACCTTATCCCCTTCAAAATACTCTCCATTACAACTAATACATTTGTCCCACCGGTGCTTCCACTGTTCAAAACATTTTTTGTACTCCTCTTCAGTGATGGCTGCCAGCTTATCCGTCGTTTTTTTCTTGACATCATCAACGTTGTTAAATCGGAGACCTTTCATGCCCCTTTTCATGCGTGGGAACAAGAAAAAATCACACGGAGCCAGATCGGGTGAGTACGGTGCGTGTGGTAGCAAAACCATGCCGTTTTTCGCCAAAAACTGGGAAACCGAGATTGCCGTGTGTGCAGGCGCGTTGTCGTGGTGGAAAAACCAGTCCCCTGTCTGCCACAAATTAGGTCTTTTACGACGAATGCTGTTTTGTAGTCTTCTTAACACTTCAAGATAGAAAGCTTGATTTACCGTCTGGCCTGGTGGAACGAACTCTGAATGGACAATTCCCCTCACATCAAAAAAAACAAATCAGCATTGTTTTGATGTTCGATCTGACTTGAAGACTTTTTTTGGTCGGGGTGATAATGAAGTCTTCCATTGACTGGATTGTTGTTTGGTTTCTGGGTCGTACCCATAGCACCAAGACTCGTCACCCGTAATGATCTTTGACATGAAATCTGGATCAGTTTCAAGCTGTTGTTTCAAATCACTACACGTTTCAATTCGACGTTCCTTTTAAGTGTCTGTCAGAACCCGAGGCACAAACTTGGCAGCGACTCTTTTCATTGTCAAGTCTTCTGTTAAAATGCGTTGGACTGAGCTCCAAGATAACCCACTAACCTGTGATATTTGGTCAATGGTCTGTCGTCGGTCTGTTCGTACAATTTCTTTCACTTTCACAACATTTTCGTCTGTTCGGGAAGTCGACGGTCGTCCAGAACGAGGTTTGTTCTCAATCGACATGTCGCCATTTTTAAAGCGCAAAAACCACTCGTACACTTGGGTTTTTCCAATAGCGTCGTCTTTGTAAACTGTGTTCAACATTACAACTGTTTCCGCGGCGTTTTTACCGAGCAAGAAGCAAAATTTCACAGCTGCACGTTGTTCATTAAAACTTGCCATCATGAAAAACGACACGAGCAAAAAACAGCACTAGCGAGAACAATCACTGCACGAGAACAGAACAAGCTAGATCAACGAACAAAATGGCATTGAACTGGCAATGAGTAGCGCTACAAGCAGCCTAGTGGCGGGAATTTTTACTGCACAAGCTCCGCCCACAGCAGAGCTATTCCGGATACTTTTGGGTACCCCCTCGTACACACGTACGCACTTACACACATACACACACGCACACAAACCGTTAGAGCTGCGTTAGTGGAAACTGGGTGTGGAAAGGCCACTTTGATTTCCCACCCGAATAGCAAAAGCTACTAGTGCAGTTGTGATTCCCAACTAGGTCAGAGAAATGATCTCCTACCCTCTAACCGAGTTATCAAACGACGACAAATATTTCATTCCAGAAAAAAATTATTATTATTATTTTTTTAATTCATTTATTTAACGTCGCATCGACTGCAACGGTCATTAGCGACGACGTTAGGGTGGAACTTTATGCGATGTAGGATGAAATGATTTTTTGTAACGTATGAAAATATGCCATGCCTGAGTGGGATTCGAACCCAGGACCGCATGATGAGAGGCGAGCACGTTACCAACTGCGCCAATGCGGCCGGAAAATTATTATTATTTCAGTGATATGTTGATGAGTTCAGAATCACTTTAGGTCTTTACCTTAGAAACTATTCTATTGTTTTAATTAGAATTTTTTAGCCGATTGTTGTGAGTTTTATTTATTCATTTAAAAGAAAATTTTATTTACACTGTTTTTATTTAACGGCCGACTGTGACACTGTGACACTGTGACACTGATATGTGTGTTAACTCTAATATGTTTTCCACGGTTGATTAGCTCTGCTGTCTGTTCCACACGTTTAGACCAATCAGAACGTTTGCCAGCGTTGTCAGATTGTACCTGACAAACATTACGTGCGCATGCGTAGTCTATAAGAGCTGCAATAGTTCACTCTCGTCTTGCATCTCGTACTGAACACATCGAATATAGAGCGTGTTAACATGCAGTAATTTATAATATAATCAGCTGATTGTATGTTTATAGGTTATAATTTATAATTATAATACACACAGACACACAGATACACACACAGACCAATCGCTAAAAACATGTTTGTGTGGGTTCAGGTGGTCTGTTTTCGTGTATATCCGGTGAAGAGTGTATTTCTTAAAATTGACATGAAAACAATACTTTCCTTCCTATACGAGGTTTGTTCAAAAAATAACGGGAATTTTCGTTTTTTGAAAAAACTATTTATTTATTCATCTACATTAATATTGTCGCCTTCAAAGTAGTCCCCTTCGCATACAATACACTTGTGCCAACGCTTTTTCCAATCCTCGAAACACTTCTGAAACTCGATCTTTGTGATAGCTTGTAGCTCTTTCACCGATTCGCTTTTAATGTCATCTATGCTTGTAAAACGACGGCCTTTTAATGTTCTCTTTATTTTTTGAAATAGAAAAAAGTCACATGGAGCCATGTATGGCGAATATGGAGGCTGGGGCATCGTTACAGTTTTGTTTTTGGCCAAAAATTCACGAACAAGCAATGAAGTGTGAGCAGGTGCATTATCGTGGTGCAAAAGCCATGAATTGTTTTGCCACAAATCCGGGCGTTTTTTTCGGATTGCTTCACGCAAACGGCGTTGAACTTGTAGGTAGTACTCCTTATTGATTGTTTGACCTTGTGGCAAGAATTCATGATGCACTATGCCATTAAAATCGAAGAACACAGTGAGCATAACCTTCACATTCGACCGCACTTGTCGAACCTCTTTCGGTCTTGGCGATCCAGAATGCCTCCACTGGGATGATTGAGCCTTAGTTTCGACATCGTATCCGTAAACCCATGTTTCGTCACCTGTTATAACACGTTTGAGTAGATCCGCATCGTTGTCGACTTCATTTAGTGACTCCTGAGCAACTTCCAATCGCCACTGTTTTTGTTCGAAATTCAACAATTTTGGAACAAATTTTGCTGCCACACGTTTCATACCCAAAACATCCGAAAACATTTCATGGCATGAGCCAATCGATATGCCAACATCATCACTGACTTCTCTGATTGTGATTCGGCGATCGTTCATAACCATTTCTTTCACTTTTTTCACGTTTTCATCGGTTGTTGATGTGCTTGGACGTCCAGGTCGTTCGTCATCTTCAACGTTTTCGCGGCCGTCTTGGAAGCGCTTATACCACTTGTAAATCCTTGTTTTACTCATAGCAGACTCACCATAAGCCTTTGTTAACATTTCACACACTTTATTACACTTTATTTCATTTTTCACGCAAAATTTAATACAAATTCTTTGATCCATTTTTTTTAACAAACAAAAATAGCCGTGCTCGAAAAACACGTCTAACCTTAGCGGCTTCCACTTAAGAACTAAGCAATGAATATTGTTGAAAATTTTATCGTACGTCAGGGGCATGTGTACCAACATAATAAAAAAAAAATTTTACAATCGGACTATCCAAACCCGCGAAATTTAAAAATTCCCGTTACTTTTTGAACACACTTCGTATATTCATATAGGCAGGAGAAATTAAAAAACGAAAAATTGATAATTTTATTATTTTTCATTCCACACTCCCCTTTTAATTGGATTTAGATGAAACTTTTAAATAATGTTTCGGCACTGGAAGGGTTAACAACGACATAAATATAATGATGATGATGATGATGATGATAGTTACCTCTAACACTGAGATAATATCCGATGGAGGAGAACTCTCCGAGGAGATGCCTGGCCGTGCATTTATACCATCCACTGTGTTCTCTTCTGATCACCGAGAAATTCAAATAGCCATCTTCCGATTGAGCCACCGGAGGCAATCCTTCATCTGCAACACATTTATAACATACCAGATGGTCAACGCATTTATTATTTACCAGACACACACAAATTTCAGTTCATTATAATTAAGTTTCCTATTCATTCATTCATACATTAGATGAATGTCACAAAATACAATACAGGGTGATCCAAAACTATACGGCAATCTCTTGAGATCTCATTCTATAGCTAAAAATAAGAAAAAAAGTTCATATAAACATATGCCTGAAAACGCTTAGTTAGCGAGTTACACCTAGCGAAAAATTTCACCTTCAACTCTGTATCCGCGGTGAAGTAAGACGTATAAAAATGTTTAAGGTAGTTACAAAGATACAAATACTATTGTTTCTTATGTTTTCTAATCTGAAAAATTGAATAAAATTGGTTTCAGAGCTGTAAATGCAATACTTTCAGAGATATCTTACATAAAACACAAGAATCGGTGCAAAGAAATAACACATTTTTGTGTTTAACGTAAGATTACTTCCATAAATGGTAAATAAAGGTGTATTTTTTCTTAAATAAATTAGTAGAAAATTTAATTCTGAAAAGATTCATGTGAATTACTTGGGAAAAAAATGAATAATATATATTGAAATTTTGCTTTATTTAAAAGCAAAACAGAAGCAAATTCTAACTACATAAAATATTAACTAACATCTAAGTTGGAAGTAACAGGTGATCATTATTAGCTGTTATTCCCAACCTGATATTTTATGCAGTTAAGAATGTGCGTTTTATGTGCGTCTGTTTTGATTTTAAATAAAGCAAAATTTCAGTATATATTATTCATTTTTTTCCCAAGTAATTCACATGAATCTTTTCAGAATTAAATTTTCTACTAATTTATTTAAGAAAAAATACACCTTTATTTACCATTTATGGAAGTAATCTTACGTTAAACACAAAAATGTGTTATTTCTTTGCACCGATTCTTGTGTTTTATGTAAGATATCTCTGAAAGTATTGCATTTACAGCTCTGAAACCAATTTTATTCAATTTTTCAGTTTAAAAAACATAAGAAACAATAGTATTTGTATCTTTGTAACCACCTTGAACATTTTTATACGGCCTTACTTCACCACGGGTACAGAGTTATAGGTGAAATTTTTCGCTAGGTGTAACTCGCTAACTAAGCGTTTTCAGGCATATGTTTGTATGAACTTTTTTTTCTTATTTTTACTTTCTCTTGCCTATATGAATATATAGGAAGGAAAGTATTGTTTTCATGTCGATTTTTAGAAATCGAGTTTTCACCGGATCTATACGTTTTCAGACCCCCTGAACCCAAAAAACATGTTTTTAGCGATTGGTCTGTGTGTGTGTCTGGGTGTGTGTGTGTGTGAACAGAATATCTCAAGAACGAAACATTGTACGAACTTGAAACTTGAAACTTAAGTTACGTACCACTACCGGACTCGACACGAACATTTTCATCAAAATCGGTCAACCGGAAGTAGTAGTTTATTCGTGTAATTTTTCACTTTTTTGTGATTTTCTCAAAAACTGGTCCTACGATTTTTTTTAAAATCGCCTGGTTTACTCAATTTTTTATTCTCTACAAGATAGGGTAGGCGTCATGTTTGCTGAAATTCTGGGTGAGGCTGTTTCCACGTAAAAACTTTGTTTTTTTAAGATTACAGCTTTAATATGCATTTTAGCGCAAAACTTTATATAATAAAAGTTGTAGAGAATTAAAAATTCTACAACTTTTATTTCAAACAATTTTTTGTATAACGCTTAGTTTAGTGGTAATTTGCGATTTTCTGTTTTTTTTTCTCAAGAAAATGTGTGAAAAATTGATTTTTTTAAGATTTCGGCCTTAGTATGCATTTTACGACAAAAGTGTATATAATTTAATTTATAGAAAATTAAAAGATCTACAACTTTTATTTAAAGCATTTTTCTCTACAGAGCCTAGTTTAGAGAGAAAGAGTGATTTTCCGTATTTCTAAGCCAAACTGAGGTTGATTTTCATTTTGCATCATTCACTCATGATTAAAATAAGGTTATGTTTTTGAGGTTAGTTTTTTGTTTATTTCTAATATTTTATTATTAGAGTTAGGTTTATTGTTAATTATTTGCATTGGCAAGAGAAAGTTGTGTGAGTGTTTCACACCAGATTTTTATCTATAGAATGAGATCCCAAGAGATTGCCGTATAGTTTTGGATCACCCTATATATTACATTATACTGGGTGATTCATTTAAAGTAGCCCGCCGCCGGTGCTCGAGTAATTTTCATATGCTGTATTGGCAGCACTGATCACGATGTGATCGACTGGCCTTCATAGCACAATTTATATTATTATTTAATTATTATATTATTATGGAGTACAATTATTTCCAGCAAGATGGTGCAACATGTCACACATCTCGCCGGTCCCTATCTCATATCAATCAGGCTTTTCTAATGCGAGTTGTTAATAAAGATTTGTGGCCTCCTCGTTCACCCGATTTAAGTATGTGCGATTTTTTTCTATGGGGTTATTTAAAAGGAACTGTTTACAAAACAAACCTCCGCAGTATACATGAGCTGAAGAATAACATCGTAGCACCCATTCAAGCTATAGACGTTTCCGTATTGCGTCGTGTGTGCATTAATAACATTGAACGAGCGCAAAAATGTGTAAGCGTTCAAGAACGCCACTTTCAGCATCTGCTGTAAATTTTTTTTTTTTGTTCTTTTTGTTTAACTTCCGACTGTTCTGCAATTACTGCTAATGCAGACGGTGAAGAATGAAATTATTTTTTTGTAACGTATGAAAATATGCTTTGCCTGAATGGGATTCAAACCCAAGACCGCATGATGAGAGGCGAGCACGTTACCAACTGCGCCAATGCGGCCGGCATCTGCTGTAAAGGTAAAGTTGAAATTTGTATATAAATTTTAAATAAATATGTAAAATTATGTAATAAGTAATTCTATTTATTCATTTACTATTTGAATCCAATTGAGTGCCGAAGGCCGCTGTTAAATGCAGCGGGCTACTTTTAAATGAATCACCCTGTATTATGCATATAGATAGGAGAGATATATAATCGATGGGTGGATTGATTCAGGTATCGTATATTAAAATATATCGAAATACATATTATTATTATGTATTTAGAGACGTAGAAGAGCAAATGTAGTTCACTCGATAAAGGAGTAAATGTCAAAATGATCACGTTACGTGGTAGTTGAGTATGATGCACGAGTGTGACAAAATTGGAACACGTCTCGCTGTTGAGAGGTGAACGGGAACAATTCAACACCTGCGAGGTTACATTACATTACATTACATTACATTGCATAACGTTTATATAACACTATTACTATTACAATTGCATCATTTGTGAAACAATATAATGTACTCTCTGCAAAACCTGATCATTGTTCTCGTCTAATGGAAATACAATAATCATTTTACCACTTTCACAATAAATGATTAATTACAAACGAATATTCTCTCTACTCATTAAATTTAAATTTTATTTCATTTACGAAAATAATAATCTGGTGTGAAACACTCACACGACTTTCTCTTGTCAATGCAAATAATGAACAATACAACCTAATATTGGTAATAAAACATTAGAAATAAACAAAAAAATAACCTCGAAAAACATAACCTTATTTTAATCATGAGTGAAAGACGTAAAATGAAAATCGACCTCAGGTTGGCTTAAAAATACGGAAAATCACTCTTTCACGCTAAACTAGGATCTGTAGAGAAAAATGTTTAAATAAAAGTTGTAGATCTTTTAATTTTCTATAAATTTAATTATATACATTTTTGTCATAAATTGCATACTAGGGCCGAAATCTTAAAAGAATCGATTTTTCACACTTTTCGTAAGAAAAAAAACAGAAAATTGCTAATTACCGCTAAATTAAGCATTAAACAAAAAACTGTTTAAAATAAAAGTTGTAGGATTTTAGATTCTCTACATTTTTTATTTTATAAATTTTTGCGCTAAAAAAATATGCATTTGAATATTGAAGCCGCAATCATAAAAAAACAATATTTTACGTGAAAACAGCCTCACCAAGAATGTCAGCAAACATGGCGCCTACCCTATCTTATAAAGTATAAAAAATTAAGTAAACCAGGTGATTTTTAAAAAAATCGTAGGACCAGTTTTTGAGAAAATCGCAAAAAAGTCAAAAACTATATGAATAAACTACTACTTCCGGTTGATCGATTTTGATGAAAATGTTCTTGTCGGGTTCGGTAGTGGTATGTAACTTAACTCTTTTATTGTAGTTTGAAAGAATTGAGTAGAATTGAATAGAATTTTTATGGAAGGTATATCGGGGCATAGTTACTACATCATAATGGAGCCCCTTCTTCCCCTTTTTCATTCTTCATTTAAGTTTTAAAAAGACAAAGTTTTAAAGGACATGATGAGGTTTGAACCTGTAGAGGTTTTACTGAGTAAAAACGAGGAGTGAGGTGGTGCCTTCCTCACTAAGTGAAAAAGTACGCTTATCAGCATAACGGGCCCTGTGTGTTTTGTTCATGAGATATTTTGTTTACACACACACACACACGCACACTTACACAAACCAACTGTAAAAATCATGTTTTTTGGGTTCAGAGGGTCTGAAAATGTGTATATCCGATGAAAACTCGATTTCAAAAAATCGACATTAGAACAATTCTTTCCTTCCTAGATATTTATACAGGCAAGAGAAATATTAACGAATTTAAAACATTAAATTGTATCACGGTTAACAAAATAAAATCGTTTAAAGCTTCGGTAAAAACAGATGTGTGTATGTATGTGTGTGTGCGTGTGTATAAAGGTACATGTATTCAAATAAACAAGGGGTAAATAAATACATGTATCAAAAATGCAAAAAAATGAAAAATTACACGAATAAACTACTCTTTTCGGTAGACCGATTTTGATGAAAATGTTCGTGTCGGGTTCTCTAGTGGTATCTAGCTTAAGTTTTAAGTTTCAACTTTGTACAATGTTTTGTTTTTGAGATATTTTGTTCCCCCCCACACACGCACCCTTACACAAACCAACCGCAAAAATCATGTTTTTTTGGATTCAGGGGAGTCTGAAAAAGTGTATAAAAAGAAAGAAAGAAAAAGTGTATAAGGGTTAACAAAATCAAATCGTTTAAAGCTTCAGTAAAATCAGCGTGTGTGTGTGTGTGTGTGTGTGTGTGTGTGTGTGTGTGTGTGTGTGCGCGCGCGCGCGCGCGTGTGTGTGTGTGTGTGTGTGTGTGTAAAGGTACATGTGTTTAAATAAACAAGGGGTAAATAAATACGAGTATCCAAATTATAGGAAATACCTAATATAGGTCTACTGCAGCACATTTCATTTTAACAAACGATAGTAATAACAATAATAATATTATTTGAGAGGGTTTAGGAGTAGGAAGGGGATGAAATAATTTATATACAAAATAGAAATAGTGAGTGCTGTTCTGCGATGCGTTAGAAATGATGATGACGACGATGATGATTCGGCAAAATTTGTTGACTGTATGGTCAATCATAACACAAGAGAGATCTGATTAGCCCCGCCAAAACATCCCTCCATTCGACTACTACCCTTTTTACGATGGGTTTCCTTTCTACCCCTCTCTTTCACATGCTACCTACAACAACGGCCTTCTAATCGGAAAAGGAAAATCTCCTCCTGCCGCCGTACACTCATCGAGGTCGTCCAAATAGAATTTTTATGGAAGGGATATCGGGGATAGTTGCTACGTCATAATGGAGCCCTTTCCCCTTTTTTTATTCTTCATTTCCTCTTTTCCATTTTATTTTCCTTCGTTCATACTTTTGCAATTTCACTGATACGTTAATAAAATGAACCAAACCTAATACGGTCACTATTTCATTTATTCTCTTTATTCATTTCCTTCCACGTTACAAGGTCATAATATTACCGTATCCTTTAACAAATTATTTACTTAATCAAGCGTCGATTATCCGAACGTCAGTTATCTTAACCACCATCGACGGAAAAATATTGTGACAATATCGTAGAAGGGCATGGTTCGCGAAATTTCTAGTAGGCTTCATTCATAAAATGGTAAAGAGTAGATAATAGAGTGAAAAAGTAACAATAGGACAATAGTAACAATAAAAGTTTACCTATTTATAAAAGGACCCGCCGGGTTGGTCTAGAGGTAAAGTCGTCGCCAAAATCAGCTGTTTAACAGCTGATTTTTGGAGACGAAGGTTCCTGGTTCAAATCCTAGTAAAGGTAGTTACTTTTATTTGGATTTGAATACTAGACAGTGGTTACCGGTGTACTTTGATGGTTGGGGTTTAATTAACCATACTCTCTCAGGAATGGTCGGCCTGGGTCTGTAGAAGACTACACAGTCTCATTTACACGTCATACACATCATCCTCATCTCATTGGGTCATGGGGTTGCTTATTGTTCTAAATTGAACAGATTGCAACGTACACAAATTAGGCATAAAAAAAAAATTTATAAAAGGTGTATGAGAAGGTAGGGTTATTGTTGTACAACTAATTATGAAAGGGCCGGTTGATTACGCTTTCCATTTACAATAGATCTATTGTTGACTTGTTTACAACTTGTTTATCTATCTTTCGTTGCAAAAGAGATTGGCTGTTAGAGTAATTTAAGGATAAGTTTGTCTGTAATTACTGATGCATTCTATGAAAAGAAACAGTTTTATTTAATTAATTTTCTCATGCTCTTCTGCTACAGCTGGCACCCAATAGTTTTATTTTATTAGGCCTATATCTTTTAAATCCATTTTGAAGAATTTATCTACAGATCTAGATCTATAGCGGTGTAGATAAAAAGTACTTCAACTTGTAATTTTAAAATAAGAATTTTCCTGGAATTTCATCCATACATGGATATACTGTATTAGTGGAAAAATATTTCTTGTACAAGTTTCCAAGAAAAGTGATACAAGTTTTCCAAGAAAAATAATTCTTAAAAGGTAGTTTGAAAGATCAATAAAGTGTATTAAAGATTGTAGGGCGTAGAACGTAAAGGGTAGAGCGTAGAGCGTAGGGCGTGGGACGTGGGGCGTAGAAGTAGAGATACTAAGAGAGGAATTATTTGTTTAGGCCTAGGACGTTGTAAAATAAAATAGGAGTAACTGGGGGACAGGTAGGCTGGACTAGTGAATGCAACTTCAACTTTCCTTCTGTACTTCTCTTAAAACAAACAAAGTCTGTTTTGCCCTCCCCTCCACTGCAGTATTTCCACTCGATATTTGTTTGCACACCAAAAAGCATATTGCTATAAGTGTACGGCGGTCTCCTTGAATTTTAAATCGATGTATTTCAAGTGACCGTCACATTACGGTAGTTGTTGATTTATGATTCAACAAAACGAATGCTCAGTTTGAATTCAAATTTCCTACCAGCGAAACATCAAAATTACAAGTAAACCGACGTGATATTTTAATGGAGAAAATTTTATCTGGCCGAACCAATATTTTATTTATTTATTTATTATTCCTAATTCCTAATTTGTGTACGTTGCAATCTGTTCAATTCAGAACAATAAGCAATCCCATGACCCAATGAGATGAGAATGATGTGTACGACGTGTAAATGAGGTGTAGTCTTGTACAGACTCAGGTCGACCATTCCTGAGAGAGTATGGTTAATTGAACCCGAACCATCAAAGTACACCGGTAACCACTGTCTAGCATTCAAATCCGTATAAAAGTAACTACCTTTACTAGGACTTGAACCAGGAATCTTTGTCTCCAAAAATCAGCTGTTAAACAGCTGATTTTGGCGACAACTTTACCTCTAGACCAACTATTTATTATAGCGCGATAACATGCAATACTTTATAACATAATCAGCTGATTGTATGTTTGCGGGTTATAATTTTATAATTAAAATAAAAGACCAAAAAATGGCCGACGAAATATTTAACAGAGCTACAAGAGCAAGTATTGGTAACGTTAATTGGTAACAAAAGCCGTGAGCGAGCGGCTAACTACTGTGATGATATTTCTCTTTGCACAATTCAAAAAATAAAGAAGGAAATTAAGGACGTGAAGAAGCTATTCTTTAACAGTTCGTTTGACACCTGGTAAAAAAGAAAACGGTTAGGTTGATATTTGAGAGACTGGTAATGAAAACGCAGATGACAACAATAGTAAAGAAGGTGATTCATTCGTAATTACAGTTAATCATACATTTCTAATCATGTAATTAAGTTATAGGCAATATTACAGGTCACATTTATTTCTTATAAGGTTTATGAAGAAAATATTTTCTCTGAATAAACCACAGCTTACAAAATGTGACTAGAAACTTCACGGTAGTGAAATGTACGAGTAGTGTCTCACTGTTGAGATTGGCAGCTCTGCAAATATTTCACTTCCCTTCCTCACAGCCTATACATATGCAAAAGGCAATCTGGTGACTTCAGTATCTATATCCAATCTTTATACCGATAATAATCTTAAATAATGATCAGCTCGTATTTAGGAGTTTTTAAGCAATTGATTTCAATAAAACTTAATTGGCTTTGACATGAAGCACAAACCAACTATGCGAGCCACTCTTTCAGCTCCTAATAATGAAACACCAGAATAAAGTTCGTTTTCTTCACTAACCAACAACCTCAAACAATTATCACTATAAATATTTAACAAAAATAACAAATTAATTTTCTTTTATTCCTAATTTGTGTACGTTGCAATCTGTTCAATTCTGAACAATAAGCAATCCCATGACCCAATGAGATAAGGATGATGTGTATGACGTGTAAATGAGGTGGTGTAGTCATCTACAGACACACTCACTGAGTATGGTTACCATCTAACTACACCCACAACCACTGTCTAGTATTTAAATCCTTATAAAAGTAAATAACTTTACTAGGATTAAACCTGGAACCTTCGTCTCCGAAAATCAGCTGTTAAACAGCTGATTTTGGCGAGGACTGTACCTCTAGACCAACCCGGTGGGATAAATTAACTTAAAAATATAATTCTAATATGCTTTCCGCGGTTGATTAGCTCTGCTGTCTGTTCCACACGTTTAGACCAATCAGAATGTTTGCCAGCGTTGTCAGATTGTACCTGACAAACATTACGCGTGCATGCGTATAAGAGCCACAGCAATAGTTCACTCTCGTCTTGCATCTCGTACTGAACAGATCGATTTTAGAGCGCGTTAACCTGTAATAATTTATATTATAATCAGCTGATTGTATGTTTATAGGTTATAATTGTTATTGAAAGACCAAAAAAATTGCCCATGAAATATTTAACAGAGCTACAAGAGCAAGTATTGGTGTAGTTGGTGGCAAGTGATTGGCTAGCTATAAAGTGGGTGGTGGGGGGGGGGCAATGCATACTCTTAAGAGCTCATCACCCTTGAACAAATAGTATAAATAAAAATTAATGCAACTTGGTTAAAATAATGACACACAAAACAAAAAATGAATATATTATAGATACAGCTCAGTGGTACCACTACAATATTCAAGAGAAAGTAAAAATGCTTATCAATTCACACAAAACTGAAACATTGTAAAACGGTTGTGCAACCAAAAGTTGAAGTTAAGAAAGTGAGAGAGAGGTTGCAAGAAATGGAAAGGGTGTGAGATGGAGAGAGCATCAGACTGGGAAAAATGGACGGTACTAGAGCAAGCCTACGCCCACAATTGAATAGAAAAGGGTTAAGAAGAATAAAAATTGTGTTGTAGCACTTGGTCTAGTTCAAACAACACGAACAGCCTGCCAAACAAAATTCAATTTTTTTCCTTAAGGGCGGTGAAGAACAACGAAATTAGATTTTTAAGTATCGCTTCTTGTATTTACTTAGTAGATGTAGCTAAACGTGAAAATAATTGAAGCAGACCAGAAAATATTAAATCTTGAACGTTCTTACTTCATTTTTTAACCAATGGGTGGAATGGACAGATTCATAAGATGAAGAAGGAACTTTAGAATTCTGAGTAACGAATGAGAAGGGATGAAATGAGTTGAAAAAAAGGAAAGGAGGGTAGTTGGGAAAGGGTGGGAAATACCCTGTAGGAGTAGCGAGTAAACCACTGTGTTCACTCACACTAACGGACAGAGTAACCGAAGTGCGTGCGTGCGTATGAGAATTGAGCGAGTGTCCGAACAGAAGAAGAGATTTCTTTTTATTGATTTTCTATCTTCCAGTTACAGTCTGTCTGTAGGCCTACCGACAACAGAGAGCGAAAGTAATACAACTCTCTCTCTCTCTATTTGTCCTTTTCTAAAACTAGTCACTAGGGTTACTATTTTAGAGAAGACGAAAACCTACTGTAAATAAAATGTGTCGTTGTTTAGGTGATCAGCCTGTAGGCTGGTTTGAACGTGTAGAGGTTTTACTAAGTAAAACGAGGAGTAAGGTGGTTTACCAGTGCCTTCCTCACTGAGTGGAAAAGTATGCTTATCAGCATGCCGGGCCCTCTGAAAAGCACATATTTTCCACTCTGCAAATGACACCTTCACTTCATTCACCACAGAGTCTGGCTGTATAATGAAATTCATTACTTTCAGAGGAGACAACTCCGATTAGTGTCTTTTGCACCTCTACCTCTTCTGTTGTTAAATGATTCAGTCATTTAATTGGCTGACCATGTGATGATAAGAAACAGAACTATTTATTTTAGCCCTGCAACTAACAGATTGAGTGTAAATAATTTGACATTCCACCTGTCCGTTATGGGCATGAACAAACAACAACAATCAGACACACATCACACTTCACAAGTATCAATTTAGTTTATTGGTGGAAATTTAAAAACGCCATCATAATTTTTAGATGTCCGTCCGTCACGTCCAAAAACTAAACGCGGCAGCAACAAACAGTTTTTGGATTCGTAATCTATACAAAAAGTTTGAGGGCCTATATTGGGTTTAAAGTTCCGGTTTTGACCGAAAGTGGCTCAAAATTTGGAAGTGAAGAAATCAAAGTCAGAATTTGGAAACACAAATAGTGTCATTTGATTTGTCTTATACAGTAGATACAGAAATCAATGGGTTTGAAGTTCCGGAAGTGGTCCAAAACCGGAAGTGAAGAAATCAAAGTCAGAATTTGGAAACACAAATAGTGTCATTTGATTCCACTTATACAGTAGATACAGAAATCAATGGGTTTGAAGTTCCGGAAGTAGTCCAAACCGGAAGTGAAGAAATCAAAGTCGGAATTTGGAAACACAAATATTGTCATTTGATTCCTCTTGTACAGTAGATACACAAATCAATGGGTTTTGAGTTCCGGAAGTGGTCTAAAACCGGAAGTGAAGAAATCAAAGTCGGAATTTGGAAACACAAATATTTTCATTTGATTCCTCTTATACAGTACATGCAGAAATTGAGTTTGAAGTTCCGGTTTTGACCGGAAGTGAAGAAATTAGTCAGAATTTAAAAACACAAATAGTGTCATTTGATTCCTCTTATACAGTAAATACACAAATCAATGGGTTAGGAGTTCCGGAAGTGGTCCAAAACCGGAAGTGAAGAAATCAAAGTCGGAATTTGGAAACACAAGTAGTCTCATTTTATTCCTCTTAAAGAGTTACTTTCTACTTAAGAGTAACTTAAGAGTACTTAAGAGAACTTAAGAGTACTTAAGAGTAACTTTCTTACTTAGCTTTTTTCGCTTTGTTAAGAATGCTAAGTGAGTTTGATACCATTTTGAGGAAGGATAACCCTCTAGGAGTTAAGTCAACACGCAATATGAGTTTTCCGGCCGACTTTTTTCTTTAGAAAAAATTTCCATCACCTATGAGACGCGTTGTCTCATGAACGGGATCTGTAAAAAAATGTACAGAGTAGAAAATAGGTTTTCTCAGAGGACCTGGCTTGCTGATAAGCATACTTTTCCATCTAGTGAGAAAGGTAATGGTATACCAGCTCACTCCTCGTTTTACTTAGAGGTTTAAACCAGCCGCCAACCAGGCTGATCACATAAACAGCAACGGTTTGATGTAGAGGTATCAGACGAACTAATGTCCCATAGCCGAGCGAGTGAGAGGAAGATATGTGGCATAACTACGCATGCGCTCAAAGGTCTTTACCCTTATAATCCAAATCTGAAAACATACTACAGTCCAGCCTCTCTTAGTTTCCTCCTAATGTAAACAAATAATGACGTCACTGAGCATGCGCATTATATCAAAATGTGTACAAGCTGATTAAAAAGTAACAACAAAATACTTTCAAAAGTATTTAAATACAAAATACTTTTAAAAGTATTTTCTAAATGAAATTGTTAAGCCTACATCATATCATGACTGATGTTTTAAGTACTTATAATTTAAAAAATAGTTAACTTAATAGGAATACGAGATCCGTAAAGTGGCAGACTCTAGCGTGCACCCTGTAGTAGGTGGCTTTTGTTTGTTGACAGAAGGAGGAGCAAACTAAGAACGGCTCAACTGTACAGCCGTTATCTTGCTTGTTAGTTTACTGCATGCATAAACGCTTGCTCTCAACAATGAGTAAAATTAAAGACAATGTTATTGGGTAGGCGCGTATGGGTTGTGCGAGTGAGAGCGTTATGCATTCTTTCACTCCCACGGCTAGGGGACTGCAGTTCATCTGAATACTGTACATTTAAGTACACCTTATGTACATCTTATGTACACCTTCGATTTTCCTGTCCGTGATTCAATCCAATTCGGACTGTTTGCCGATGATGCTATCCTGTACCGTCACGGCAGATGCCTCCGCCTCAATTGCCGCGCGCTTCAAACTCAGCTTCTAGACATCACTAGCTGGTGTCGTGTCTGGAGACTATCACTTAACCCCACAAAATGCGAAGCAATCCACTTTACACGAAAACGCAATGTTCCTCCGCCTCTACGATTGGAAGGGGAACTCCTCCCATGGCAGAAAAGCGTGAAATATCTAGGGGTTGACCTAGATAAACGATTGACACTTCGACAGCACATTGGCAGCAAGCTTAGCAAGGGTAGGGCCTTGTTCGCTTTACTCATCCCTTTGTTCCTCTCTCCTGCATACTCCTCAAAACTGAAACTTCTGATGTACTCCTCTATCCTACGTCCTTTCCTTTTGTACGGGTCACCGGTATGGTGGCCCTTTCTCTCCAAGTCCAACAAAAGACGTACTTCAGCATACCAGAACAAAGTCCTCCGGTGCATCACACAGTTCCACTATCTTATATCCAATCGCATCATACACGAACACCTTCTCTTCCCTTCTATGGAGGACTTTATTTACAATACCTCGAAACGGCTACACGACGCTGGGAAAACTGACGGACCCCAGATCATTCAGGACTTGTACCGACGCCTACACCCACCTGAAGTCTCTATCCCATTACCATTCCACGACTTTATCTAAATTTTAGAATGACCCACTTAACAAAATTTAGAGTTGCCACATTTTTATTCTGCCCTGTATTCCTCTTATTTACCCATGCCCCTCCTACTTGTATGACTCACTCCCCCCAGTTGGTAGTTGTCCCCATGTTCCTATGCATAATCACTCCACTACGGTGAAAAGAGCCGCCATTTTAAATTAATAAACACTCAGAAGATAAAAAGGCCGGTGATTATGCCAAACTCTACCCTTTCCGTCTCCCCTGAAATCATAAACTAACCCCTACCTTAAATTATACCTTTAGTCCACGTTCAGTAAAATGCATGCCTTCCCCTCACCAAAATATTAGGCCTCCCACAAAACTGAAAAAAGGCCACTGAAAAATAAAATAAAATAAAAGAGCCGCTCTTAAACCCACTTGTCCCTTAATTTAAATTTTCCACAAATAACTTCTAAAAATAAATTACCTCCTTTCAAGTCCCAGTTCCAATGTCCCACGAACCAGAATCCTATTTCCTATTTAAACTATAAAATTCCCCCTAAATTTCTTGAGGTTGCAATTATTCTGTTATATTGTTCCCCGAGCGACCAGGTGTTCCTTAACACGATGTCGCCATCATAGGGCTTCTTAGCCCTCTCAACCAGGATTCAGGATTCAGGATTCAAGTTCACCTTTTCCTAAAAAACTTTCTTGGCTAGAAGGGGAGGTAAGTAATTGTAAACAAATGAATTTTAGGAATACTCTCTCAGACTAACAATGTATAAGTAGTAAAAAATAAAAAATAGAAGCGGTTCTAATAAACGATGAGTCGGGGGAGTGGATGAAATGTTGGAATTAAGAAGATTAATGTAGTGAAGAGAAATGTATTTTTATGCAAAATGTTTTTATTCAGTGGTTTTAAAAAGATGTAGTGAGTGGTTATGGGAAGCGGCAGGCGGTCCTTCTTCTAATGGCGCCCAACAGCTAACCGTTAAGCGCTAAGCGGCTGGTAAAGGCGCCTCTATATTATTATTATTATTATTATTGTTATAATCATCATCGCACAATACTTTAATTGCTCGCCTCTATCATTTTTCACCCACCACCACTGTGCACAAAAAGAAGACCGATAAATAAAATTTATTACTGCGTACTACATGATGATTCCGCATAACTTAATTACCATACGAATACTCCTCTATGAGTGTAAACATTTTAACAATCGGTTTATTCAAAAATGTAATCACCATTTTGGGGTTCACTCAATGAACAACGAGGTGAATGAAGGTGATTTAAATGCTCGGCGTGGGGGTTTCAGCATTCACATGAGCGTAAACGTGATTGTCTACCTTCACGAGATTTGTCCGCTTCATTACCAACAAATGCACCGAAATTTAAAGTGGTCCTTTTTAAAAGACATGGAAAGAGAAGCAGAAGAAAAAGAAGGAGAAGATGGAAATGGTGAAGAAGATGATGATGATGAAGGAGAAAAAGAAGAAGAAGAAGAAGAAGAAGGAGGAGGAGGAGGAGGAGAAGGAGGAGAAGAAGAAAAAGAAGAAGGAGGAGAAAAAGAAGAGGGAGAAGAAGAAGAAAAAGAAGGAGGAGAAAAAGAAGAAGAAAAAGAAGGAGGAGAAGAAGAAAAGAAGGAGGAGAAGGAGGAGAAGAAGAAGAAGAAAGAGGAGAAGAAAAGAAGGAGGAGGAGGAGGAGGAGGAGGAAAAGAAGAAGAAGAAGAAGAAAGAGGATAAGAAGAAGGTGGAGGAGAAAAAGAAGAAGGAGGAGAAGAAGAAGGTGCAAAAGATTTTTTTTTTTGTTTAACGTCCGACTGTTCTGCAATTACTGCTAATGCAGACGGTGAATGATGAAATGATTTTTTGT
This sequence comes from Catonia carolina, assembly GCA_035578175.1. NCBI lineage: Eukaryota > Metazoa > Arthropoda > Insecta > Hemiptera > Achilidae > Catonia > Catonia carolina. The sequence goes on along the minus strand of JAQMRL010000002.1, from coordinate 1,715,859 downwards.
AATGTATGAAAAAATGCCGTGCCTGAATGGGATTCGAACCCAAGACCGCATGATGAGAGGCGGGCACGTTACCAACTTCGCCAATGCGGCCGGCAAAAGGTGCAAAAGAAAAAGAAGGAAGAGGATAAGAAGAAGAAGGTGAAGGAGGAGAAAAAGAAGAAGGAGGAGAAGGAGAAAGAGTAGGAGGAGGAGGAGGAGATTGTGAAGAAGATGATGATGATGATGAAGGATAAGAAAAAGATGAAGAAGAGGAAGAAGTCAGTAAATGCTTTAGAATTGTCTTGTATTGTCACTTAATTTTCGTCCGATTATTTATATATTCTTCCTAATAATCGAAACATTTGCTTCACTTTAAGACCTAATTGCTTTTCTTGCCATTAATATTTTCTTCAGTTCAGTTGACGATCGAGATACAATAGTAGGTACTTAGCTTCTGTAACTTGTTCCCGTTCATTCTGCTTCAGTACTTTGACTGGTGGGCAAAAGTGTTTACGCAGCGAAAATGTTACACGACAAGATTTAGCTTCATCAACTCTTATCCTCCGCTAGCCCAACCATCTATGCATTAAGTTTAAGAAAGCTTGTCTCTTCTGTGATGCCACTGCAGCAGCATCGTCCTGTATCACAAGTGTTGCCGTATCATCTGGAAAAGTGGGTACAGTTGTTTCTTCTGTTACTACTGGGTACAAACTTAGAACCCAATTAATCCGTTACGATAAGGACGTAATGTAATGTAATTGTAAGAAATAAATAGAAAATTGTTACAGCTCTAATCAAAGTATTAGTCTAAATTAGTTGAAATTATCAGAATATACATCGTGATTTGCCATCTATTTTATATATTTTTTTTATTTAGCTATAACAGTATGTGTTTAGGTCAACAGCCGAAATGCTGGTTTGAACCTCTAGAAGTTTTACTTAGTAAAACGAAGTGAGGTGGTTTATTATTTCCTTCGTCACTGAATTGTAAGAGTATGCTTATCAGCATGGCAGACCCTCCGAAAAGCACCCAATTTCCACCCTGTAAATCATACCTTATTTCATTTACCACAGGGTCTGGCTGTACAGAGAAATTCGTTACTTCAGAAGAGGTTATTCTGACTAGTGTCTTTTACACCTCTACCTCTTCTGTGCTTAAAACAATTCAGTCATATAATTAGCTGACTGTTGTTGTTAAGGTAATCAGCCTGTAGGCTGGTTTGAACCTGTAGAGGTTTTACTAAGTAATACGAGGAGTCAGGTGGTTTACCATTGCCACAACTCACCGAGAGGAAAAGTACACTTATCAGCATGCCAGGCCCTCTGAAAAGCATATATTTTCCACTCTGCAAATGACACTTTCACTTCGTTCACCACAGGATCTGACTGTATAATGAAATCCATTACTTTCAGAGGAGATAACTCTGATTGGTGTGTTTTACACGTCTACCTCTTCTGTTCTTAAATGATTCAGTCATTTAATTGGCTGACCATGTGATAAGAAACACAACTATTTATTTTAGTCCTGCAACTAACAGATTGAGTGTAAATAATTTGACATTCCACCTGTCTGTTATGGGCATAATTAGCTGACTATGTGATAAGAAAAACAATTTTATTTTTTGTAGCTCTGGAACAAACTGGGAGGGAGATCGAGTGCAATTATTTTAACACCTGCTTGTTATGAGCAGAATAACAATATAACAAAAAAAGTAAATTGTTTAAACTTTTATTTTTAGTGAAAAAGACAATTTCTTTTGAATAGCCTTTTTTTTATAAAGGTTTGATATTTGTGTAGCATTTAGCATTTAACGGTTAATAGGTATAGGGGTGTGGAATGGGAGAGTATTTAATAAAATGCTAGAATTTCGTTTGAATCTGTTTGGAGGTTTTTTTTAAAATATTGGTTATTCTTTAATGCGAGTGGAATCGCAGGTGTATTTTATATGCGTCGGGCGTGCGTGCGTGCGTGCGTGCGTGCGTGCGTGCGTGCGTGCGTGTGTGTGTGTGTGTGTGTATGTGTGTGTGTGTGTGAGAGAGAGAGAGAGAGAGAGAGAGAGAGAGAGAGAGAGAGAGAGAGAGAGAGAGAGTGAGGGGCTTACGTGGGAGGATCGGAAAATAGGTGTCGGTCGAATGTTTTTATCTTTATTAAATGTTTTCATCGTAGCTTTTGTGTTTCAGTTTTCATAATTAGAAGTTTAAATTTAGTGGTCAATAAAAAGTAAATACCAATTTTAAATTTGTACAGCCATTTTTATATTATTTATGTATCTAATTAATTTAGGTTTCAATTTTATTAATCCTGATTCTAATTTCTCACTGCGACTTTTTGTTGTAAATAGTCTATAGATAACAGACGTTACGATGTTGTAAAAAATACTTTACGTTCATTTCATTTAAAATGATCGTTACGTATAAAACATTATCCTTAACAAAAAAAAAAACCGTTGATTTATGAAAGGATTATTAGATTTTAAGGATTAAATTAAGTAGCTACAAATATTATCACAGTATATATTTATTTTTATTGCCTGTAACAGGCAGGTGGGGTGTTAAATTATTTGCACTCGATCTGCTGGTTGCAGGGATACAAAAATAGTTCTCTCTCTCTCTTATCCCATGGTCACCCAATTATATGACTGAATTATTTAAGAACAGAAAATATAGAAGTGTAAAAGACACTATACTATTTTTCAACTACACTATACTATTATACTACCATGCGTTCTGAAAGTCGCTGTGCACCAAGTGACATGACAGGGAATAATTTCATGGCTAGGTTGGTAGCTCTGTGCTGTTCAATTGTTGCCGAACACGTCGAGGCCTGTCAGTCATTGAGTTGAAGTTGTATATGTTTCATTTATTGCAGTTCTGTTGCACGTTTTTTGTTGTTGGACGCGATGGTTCTTTCAGTAGAGGAGCGCATTTTCCTCGTTGAATACGTATTTCGCGAAGGTGACAAGTACAGTGATTTAGTGAAGCGCAAATTTTCTGAAAAGTTTCTAGATTCAATTATTCCTCACCGTAATGCAGTACGAACACTGATAGAAAAATTTCGGGCAACTGGCTCTGTTGAGGACGCTGAACGTAGTGGTAGGCCCCCTAAGCTAGACGAACAAAAGCTGCTGGATATTTCTGATTCTATGGCACAAAGTCCAAAAAAATCAATGCGTAAGTTAGCACAACAGCATAATATCGGACTTGCTACCGCACATAAAGCTGTCAGACAAGAACTTAAACTATTCCCATACAAAGTGAGGTGTGTTCAAGAGCTGAAACCTTCAGATAATGACAAGAGACTAAATTATTGTCATTGGTTTCAACGTTTCATCAACCAAAATTCCGAAGACATCCTTGACGTAACGTTTTATACAGATGAAGCGTGGTTTCACTTGGGAGGGTATATAAGTTCACAAAATACTCGAGTATGGTCGACAACTAACCCTTGCGCTTTACATGAACAGTCCTTACACGAAGCAAAAATTGGAGTCTGGGTTTGTTGTGAGTAGAGCACGTATTGTTGGACCAATTTTTTTTGCAAACACAATCAATAGTGAACGTTATTGTTCTGATATTTTAGAGAACTTTACGCATCAAATAACACAAGTGGAAATGAATAATGGTTGGTTCCAACAAGACGGGGCAACAGCACATACATCTAACATCTCAATGGCTTTCCTGCGCAACGTGTTTGGTGAACGAATAATTTCAAAGAATTTGTGGCCTGCAAGATCTCCTGATCTGACTCCCCCCGATTTCTTTTTATGGGGTGCGGCGAAACAAACTGTGTATCGGAACAGACCACACACGATTGACGAACTTAAAGCCGCAATAACGGCATACATTCAAGGAATCACTGTTCTTCAGTTGCGAAAGGTGTTTGCAAACAAAATGAAACGAGTGCAATGCTGTATTGATGCCAATGGAGGTCATTTCGAACACCTTCTATAAACAATGTAATCACGGTTTAACAATGTAATTAAGGTATTGAATAAATTTTTTTCCAAAATGCTTAGTCATTTCTTTATACATATTTTCATAAATCCATAGTCACAATTCCAGTGCACAGCGACTTTCCGAACGCACGGTATTATTCTACTATACTATTACTATACTATTATTCTGAACTATACTATTATTCTATACTATTATTATTATGAACTATACTATTATTCTATTTTTTTTTTCTTTTTTTTAGCTGTGAACGTAAGCATTGCCCCCCCCCACTACCAACTGTTTAGCTAGCCAATCACTTGCCACCAACGTTGCCAATGCTTGCTCTTGTAGCTCTGTTAAGCCTAGTTTACACGGGTCGAGTATTTTAGTCGAGTAGATTAGTAATTTAGTACTCGACTTTTTTGGACACGTCGTTTTAGTCGAGTGCACAGTTTAGTAGCTACCCCTACCACTACGCACAACGTAATTTACGAGCGAGATAACACCGAGCGTGAGCGTGGAGCCATAACAATGCACTAAATTCGCTCTCTACGTTACACGTGCGGACTGTTACAGTTTAATTACTAAATCACTCGACCATTGCTACTCGACTAAAATACTCGACCCGTGTAAACTAGGCTTTAAATATTTTGTCAGCCATTTTTTTTTGTCTTTCAATAACAATTATAACCTACAAATATACAATCAGCAGATTATATTATAAAGTATTGCATGTTAACGCGCTCTATAATAGATGTGTTCAGTACCAGATGCAAGACAAGAGTGAACTATTGCTGTGGCTGTTATACGCATGCGCGCGTAATGTTTGTCAAGTACAATCTGACAACGCTGGCAAACATTCTGATTAGTCTAAACGTATGGAACAGCAGAGCTCATCAACGGTAAAAAGTATATTAGTCACAGTTACCTCTTATTTCATTGCCGGCCGCATTGGCGAAGTTGGTAACGTGCTCGCCTCTCATAATGCGGTCTTGGGTTCGAATCCCATTCAGGCACGACATTTTTTCATACGTTACAAAAAATCATTTCATCATTCACCGTCTGCATTAGCAGTAATTGCAGAACAGTCGGACGTTAAACAAAAAAAAAATCTTATTTCATTATTCAGTTAGATTTTGTGGTGAATGAAGTGAATGTATCTTTTGCAAGGGGGAAGAAGATGCTTTCAAGAGAGCCTGGCATGCTGATAAGCCTACTCTTTCAACTCAGTGAGTTGTGGCAATAGTAAACCACCTCACTCCTCCTCATTATAACTTAGTAAAACCTCTAAAGGTTCAAACCAGCCTACTACAGGGTGATTACCTAAACAACAACAACGTCACATTTTTAAATTGTCCGATTGTTAATTTAGTAATTAATTATTGCCCATAACAGACAGGTGGAATGTCAAATTATTTATACTCAATCTGTTATAGATTTATAATCATCTTACCAGAATAAGGGATAGGCTAGTGGGGCATATCTTCAGACATCCAGGTATTGGGCTATCAATAATGAAGGGTAATATTGAGGGAGTGAATTGTAGGGGGAGGCAAAGATTAGAATTTTAAAGCAAATTACAAAAGATGCGGTCTTGGGTTCGAATCCCATTCACGTACGGCATATTTTCATACGTTACAAATAATCATTTCCTCCTATACCGTCTGCATTAACAGTAATTGCACAACAGTCGGACATTAAACCGTAAAAAAAGATAGTTAATTTAATGGAAATTTGTAATTTTATTGTACAACCAAAGAGAAACTTGATTCATTCAACTGCATCATTTATAATATTATACAGTGTATTGATGTGAATGATTTTTGCAGGTCGGGTTCATTTCGTAGTACTAAAATGCGAAATGATAAATTAGGAAGATCATGTGAGGTAGGTGTCACATTAAAATCAGACAGTATTGTAGGCGCGTAGTTGCACACAATAAACCACCGATGAGTAGATGAAGTATGGACAAGTGTGGTGGAGGGGGAGGGTAGGTACATTACAGTCCAGCCTCTCTTAGTTTGCGCCTAATGTAAACAAATAATGACCTCACTGAGCATGCGCATTATATTAAAATGTGTACATGCTGATTAAAAAGTAACAACAAAATACTTTCAAAAGTATTTCAATACAAAATACTTTTAAAAGTATTTTTATAAATGAAATTGTTAGGCCTCATCATATCATGACCGATGTTTTTGGTACTTTAAGTACTTATAATTTAAAAAATAGTTAACTTAATAGGAATACGACATCTATAAAGTCGCAGACTCTAGCGTGCACCCTGCAGTAGGTGGCTTTTGTTTGTTGACAGTAGGAGCAAACTAACAACGGCTGAACTGTACTTTAGAGTACAGAGAAAGCCTAGTGTTTATTGCATGCGATCCGGTGAAGAGTGTATTTGTTAAAATCGAGATGAAAACAATACTTTCCTTCCTATATATTCATATACGCAAGAGAAAGTAAAAAAAAGATTGTTAATTTAATGAAAATTTGTAATTTTATTGGACAAGCACAGAGAAATTTGATTCATTCAACCGCATCATTTATATCAGGGGTTCTCAACCTTTCAGGCTCTGTGCCTCCCTTAGTAGACTGACTTTTGGTCACGCCTCCCCTGTACTAATACCCCCTTATATGGTGAACACAAGTAGGCCTACTTAGTAGAATTTCAATTTGTAACTATAGCGAGTTTAGGGATGAGATAAAGGTAATACAATTAAATATTTGATAAATTTTTACAAAATGTTTAATACTACCTTCAATACATTTTTCAACATACAGTCAAATCACAGAACCAAAAAACTTAAAATATATAATATTTTACAAAATCTTCAAACTATAACATTGAGTGTTGTACAATAAAATAATGGTGTTTGAAATATAAAGGCAGCAACTAACCTGGGTTAATCATAGTTTTTTTTTCTATTCTAATACGATGACGCCTCCCTTAAAAATCTTCTATGCCCCCCCCCCCCCAGGTTGAGAACCCCTGATTTATATTATACAGTGTATTGATGTGGATGATTTTTGCAGGTCGGGTTCATTTCGTAGTACTAAAATGCGAAATGATAAATTAGGAAGATTATGGAATAGGTGTCACATTAAAATCAGACAGTATTGTTGGCGCGTGCTTGCACACAATAAACCACCGATGAGTAGATGAAGAATGGAGAAGTGTGTGAGTGTGTGGGGGGGAGGGTAGGTACATTACTTTAGAGTACGGAGAGAAAGAGCACAGTGAATGAGTGTGGGCCTAAGCCTAGTGTTTATTGCAGGCGATCCGGTTGATTAATCCGAGATATTTATCAGGCTTAGTGCCCTACCGCACCGTGTCACTGATGCCTCCATCCACAGCCACAGGGGTACCAACCGTTATCTACCGACACTATACTAGGATACCAAACATAGGATACTCACACTAACGTCGTTAACCGCTAATTCACTTAATTCACTTGCGCGCTCTTTAATGCATCCCTAATCCCGAACCTGACTCTGCTCATGCCTCTATCCTTAATAACCCAAATAACTTACAAACAAAACTAATATACCCAACTCAACTACTTTTATAATTAATCCTAAACTACATTTTAACTCCACATACCGTCCTACTTTATTTATTACCAGACTACCTTCGGGCCTAGAATTGTTAATTGCCCCCATCTGGGCCTGAGTAGGCCTCGTTACTTTTAACCCAACAACAATCACTGAAATTTATCCAATTCTTCTATTTTTATGTAAAGAAGGGAAGTATCACTTCATAACAATTTTCACCCAAAATACAGATTTCTTTATTTTTGGTCTCCTGAGCACAAAAGAGAAGTTTTACCGAATGGTGTGTGTATGTGTGTGTGTGTGTGTGTCTGTGAACAAAATTTATCTCAAAAACGGAATGTTGTATAAAGTTAACATTTAAAACTTAGGATGCTAGGTACAGTACTTAGACGAACTAAAAGTCCGCTAGCTGTGGGAGTGAGAGATTGCATAACGCTCTCATTTGCACAAGCATGGCGTTCTCTAATTACAGGCGGGAGTACTGGAGTGGGGGTAATGACGTCAGCAGTCTTAATAACTGACGTGGCGTTGTCTACACACTGTCTTATTCGCATATTTAAGTAGGCTATGTGTTTACAATTTAGTGAGACTAGTCGTTTGGTGTTATTCTATTTGATGATACAGTACAGTACAGTATTTTTAATAAATCATTTTTCATCATTTTCCTGTTGAAATTCATCAGAATAATTGTAGATTTCAGTGTTGCTATATTAATAATTGTGTTGAATATTCAGTTGTTAAGAATTTTAAAATGCCGTATCATTGTTGTGTGCCTCAATGAAAAAGTAATTATTTTGTTTCTTCAAAAGAAATGTACATCTCAATGTTTAAGTTTCCGAAAGAGAAAGATTCTTTTGAGAAATGGAAACGGGTTATACCTAGGACTGATTGGACTCCTAATGCTCATACCCATGTTTGCGTTAAACACTTCGATTCCAGATTTATTGTAACCGGGTACGATTACAAAACTAATTCTGGTGAAACCAGAACAATGAAGTTAGACAGACCGCGACTTAAACAAGAAGCTTATCTATCCCTCGATATTTCCTAATTTGCCTGATTATTTGAGTAAAACTCTTCCAGCGAAAAGAAAAGCTCCGGAAAAAAGAGAGCTGAAACCAAAACAAAAAAAATTAAAGAGGAAAATGACCGAATTGCATGTCAAAATGAACAAGATCCCATTCAAAATTTGAATTTTTTAAAAGATAATATTAATATAAGATTGAGTACATTTGGTTTTACAGACCTGCATGTTCATTCAAAAACATCTGAATTAATAATAGGAAAAAATTAATTACTCGGCTAGGAAATTTTATGTTTTTCTTACTATAGACTCGAATTTAGTACCGACCATTTTCTATCAAGATATTAAATTATCTGAACAAGAAATCAAAGTTAATTTTGATTGCTTTAAGATTTTAAAATGGTCTTATTTGAAGAATATGCGATGACAACGTCAGTAAAATCAGCTACTCACCTAAACTGTATTCCATGTCATCGCATAATAAAACCCTTATTGATGAATTAAAGACAACATTTTTTGAACCTGATCATGAAACATTTGGCCAGCAAACATTAATATCCGAGCAGTTTGATTTAGTTTTAACAGAAAAGAACAGACGGCGAGGTAAGAGAAGAAACATTTTATTCTATAAACAGTAATTACGTATTTAGATCTAAATAAACAAATTTATATAAATAAATTTATAGTAATCTTATTTATAATCCGTATTCAAAACAAACACACACAAAATCAGAGATAGTAAGTGAGCATTCATAATATATTATGTACGTAGGCTATAGCCTATTACAATGTAATGTAATGGACTTCTGACGTCACCAGTCAGACTTCTCCCCACCACTGCTACCCCGCCTGTAACTAAAGAACGCCATGGCACAAGCCATACGCGCCGTTCCAATAAAATTGTCTTTGGTGATTGTCTTTGTGGTGATTGCCCACCAGTATACATAGACAATGAACCTCTCACAAAAACAGATACGGTCAAGTATCTCGGTCTGACTTTTGATAAAAGACTAACTTGGAGCACACATATAAAACGGAAACGTTTATTACTGAATTCCCGACTTAAACTTCTATATTCCCTACTTCACAAACGATCAAAATTACCAATGGCACAAAAATTACGCATATATTGTTCTCTTTTGAAACCTATTTGGACCTACGGATCCCAAATCTACGGTTCAACCAAACCCTCTAACTTGCAACGAATTCAAGCATTCCAGTCAAAAACTTTACGCCTTATAGCAAAAGCACCTCTTTACGTTAGCAACAAAACCTTACATACAGATTTGAAAACACCACTTGTACAAAATTCCATTGAATACCTATACAAACGCTTTCACGACAAGTTACACGAACACGAGAACCCCCTGGTGCGTTCACTTTCCTCCGTTCATTTACCTGATAATCCCCCCTAGACGCCTTAAAAGACGCTGGAGTAGAGAAATGCTAATTTGATAAACAAATTTCATTCTTGGGGAGGCACCAATGGGGGCCCTACCCCTCTCATGCCTATCATGTCATTTACATAATCATGATAATCATCACATTTGCTTGTTGTAACATTTTACAGTTGTAAATAAAAAATTAAAGAGAGAGAAAAAAAAAATTTTACTCACTGACCCACCTGGTTGGTCTAGAGGTAAAGTCGTCGCTAAAATCAGCTGTTTAACAGCTGATTGTATGGGAAAGTCCATTTAATAAGGAGAGGGGTGTGCGTGCGTGAGCGTGAGCGTGAGCGTGAGCGTGAGTACTCCTACTTGACAATTCTCTAGTTGAGTTCTAACCTAGCGTATTGAAGTGATTAATTAGTTAGTTATTGAAGTAGTGAAGTGTTATTCTACACAAATGTAGGTAATAATCTATCTTTGTTCTTCTGTCCCATGTATTTATTTTTATCGTTTACTATTTTTCGGATTTTAATTTCTAATGTAGTGTCTTATATACGGTAATTCAAAGCTGTTTTTTTTCGTTGACTCGGTTCAGTGAAACACTACTAACTCATTCATTCTTTCACTACTATAACAACGCACTCACTCCATTCCACAACAACTACACGGAGGCGGGACTCAAGCAATAAAAGATCAAGTATTGGTGTAGTTGCTGGCAAGAGATTGGCTTGCTATAAAGTGGGTGGGAGGGGGCAATGCAAACGTTCACAGCTCATCAGCCTTAAAAAATAGTATAGATGACTATAAAAGGCTAATATTTCTAGTTAATAATTTAACATTATAAAATAAAATATGACCTTTATTTATTTACACTAGTTAGAGAAGATTTACACTAGTTAGTTTAACACAAGATTTTTTTTTAAATTTTTATCGGTCAAAAGTAATTTACATTGGTCAAACGTAAACTCTATAATCAAACTTTTTTACAATATTCTTTGTACGGGAATAAATATGAAAAATGGCATATAAATTAGGTCGGTAGTTGAGAGTAGTTGCAGTCTGTATGTGTAATAGTAAAGGTGAGGGGAGAGGAGGGAGAGGAGGGAGAGAGAGAGGCGATTGGAATAGCAGTGGCAGTGTTATCTTTATTGGATTAATTAGTGTAGCAAGTTAATTGGATGATTGTAACAGGTAGGCTACAACGAGGAGTACTTTTACAGACTACACTAATTATAGACGACTTCTAATTCCGTGTAAAATACAGCTCCGGATTAATTACTATTATAATTAATAATAAACATCTCATTTATTTTCTCACTGTAAATTAATAATCAGATGATGCATTTACAATTAAACTTTTATTTTATTTTGTTTTTATTTTTTATTTTTTAATTCCTAATTTGTGTACGCTACAATTTGTTCAATTGAGAACAATAAGCAACCCCATGACCCAATCAGATGAGGATAATGTGTATGACGTGTAAATGAGACTGTGTAGTCTTGTACAGAGTGAGAGAGTATGGTTAATTGAACCCCATTCATCAAAGTACACCCCTAACCACTGTCTAGTATTCAAATCCGTATAAAAGTAACTACCTTTACTAGGATTTGAACCAGGAACCTTCGTCTCCAAAAATCAGCTGTTGAACAGCTGATTTTGGCGACGACTTTACCTCTAGACCAATCCGGTGGGTCTACAATTGATTTTTATTTTAATTCCTAATTTGTGTATGTTGCAATCTGTTCAATTCAGAACAATAAGCAACCCCCTGACCCAATGAGATGAGGATGATGTGTATGACGTGTAAATGAGGTGTAGTCTTGTACAGACTGAGAGAGTATGGTTAATTGAACCCCGACCATCAAAGTACACCGGTAACCACTGTCTAGCATTCAAATCCGTATAAAAATAATTACCTTTACTAGGATTTGAACCAGGAACCTTCGTCTCCAAAAATCAGCTGTTAAACAGCTGACTCACGGCAACGACTTTACCTCTAGACCAATCCGGTGGGTCTACAATTAATTTTTTTTTTAATTCCTAATATGTGTACGTTGCAATCTGTTCAATTCTGAACAATAAGCAACCTCATGATCCAATGAGATGAGGATGATGTGTATGACGTGTAAATGAGACTGTGTAGTCTTATACAGACACACTCACAGAGTATGGTTAATTGAACCCCAACCATCAAAGTACACCAACAACCACTGTCCACTATTCAAATCCATATAAAAGTAACTACCTTTACTAGGATTTGAACCAGAAACCTTCGTCTCCGAAAATCAGCTGTTGAACAGCTGATTTTCTTTATTATTATTATTATTATTATTATTTTTATTTATGATTCGAAAATCAGCTGTTGAACAGCTGATTTTGGCGACGACTTTACCTCTAGACCAATCCGGTGGGACTACAATTAATTTTTTTTTTAATTCCTAATATGTGTACGTTGCAATCTGTTCAATTCTGAACAATAAGCAACCTCATGATCCAATGAGATGAGGATGATGTGTATGACGTGCAAATGAGACTGTGTAGTCTTATACAGACACACTCACTGAGTATGGTTAATTGAACCCCAATTATCAAAGTACACCAACAACCACTGTCCACTATTCAAATCCATATAAAAGTAACTACCTTTACTAGGATTTGAACCAGAAACCTTCGTCTCCGAAAATCAGCTGTTGAACAGCTGACTCACGGCGACGACTTTACCTCTTGACCAACCCGGTGGGTCTAACATATTTATTTATTTATAACTGACATATTCATTTCTAAATAACATTAGAAATAAACGAAAAACTAACCTCAAAAAAATAACCTTATTTTAATTTTGAGTGAAAAACACAAAATGAAAATCGATCTCAGTTTGGCTTAAAATACTGAAAGTCACTCTTTCACGCTAAACTAGGCTCTGTAAAGAAAAATGCTTTAAACAAAAGGTGTAGATCTTTTAATTTCCTATAAATTTCATTATATTTTAGACACTTTTCTCGTAAAATGCATACTAAGGCTGAAATCTTAAATAAATCGATTTTTCACACGTTTTCGTGAGAAACAACAGAAAATCGCTAATTACCGCTAAACTAAGCGTTATACAAAAAAATGTTTGGAAGAAAAGTTGTAGGTTTCTAAATTCTCGACATCTTTTATTATATAAATTTTTGCGATAAATGCATATTAAAGCCGTAATCTTAAAAAAACAACTGTTTTACGTGAAAACAGCCTCAACAAGAATTTCAGCAATAATGGCGCCTACTCTATCTTGTAGAGCATAAAAAACATAGTAAATCAGGCGATTTTTTAAAAAAAATATTAGGACCAGTTTTTGAGCAAATCGCAAAAAAGTGAAAAATGACACGAATAAACTACTACTTCTGGTTGACCGATTTTGATGAAAATGTTCGTGTTGGGTCCGGTAGTGGTATGCAACTTAAAATTGAAATTTCAAGTTCGAATGATGTTCCGTTTTTGAGATATTCTGTTCACTCAAACACAGATCAATGGCAAAAACCATGTTTTTTTTTTGGGTTCAGGGGGTCTGTTTACGTGTAGATCGAGTGTATTTGTTGTGATCGACATGAAAACAATACTTTCCTTCCTATATATTCATATAGGCAAGAGAAAGTAAAAATGAATGCCAATAATTAAATTAAGTAGTTTTGTATTTGAATGAATGAAACGGATGAGAGAGAGATAGTGAATGAAATTGAATGATGTATGATGTAGGTAGAGGTAGACGACAGACAGACAATAGACGAATGAATCAAACAGAAACTTAAAACGAAAATGGTAGAATTGTACTCGTAGTGTACGTTGAAATTTTAAAAGGATACAATAGAAGACGGGTAGGTAGAGAACAGAGAGAGAGAGAGAGAGAGAGAGAGAGGGAGAGAGAGAGAGATAGAGTGAGAGAGAAAGAGAGTGAGTGAGAAGGAGGGCGGGAGGAAGGGAGAGAGAGAGAGAGAGAGGGAGTGAGAGAGGAGGGCGGAAGGGAGGGAGAGAGAGAGGGCGGGAGAGTGATGGAGTTTGAGGAGGGGAATAGAGCGAGAAAGTGGGAGGTAGAGAGAAAGAGAGAGATAGAGAGAGAGACTAAGACATACATTGAATTTCCAACGGGAAAAGATTTTATTCAATAAATGTATTAGACTGGTGTACTCGGTATTATGAGACCCAGTTGAAATGTAATCATTCTTGTTTTGTTAAATCACTTGTATTGAATTTTATCTTATTCATAAAGCTAACAAATAATTATTTTAATTTCTTGCCCCAGACACACCCATAACCTATCTGTAATGGTATTGTCAGAGAATAGCCTAAAGGGGACTATACAAAGTTAAGAATTAAATTGCCGACGACACCGTTATAATTCAAGACAGTGAAGATAAGCTTCAAACAGCAGTCTATAAACTCCAGAATCTAAGTAAAGAATTCAAAATGAAAATTTCGACCCAAAAATCCAAAGTAATGGCATTCCATGGCGAATGGCCAGTGCGATCGAAAATTGTGTTGGATAATGTGATTATGGAGCAGGTGAGTAGTTTCAAATAATATCTAGGTTGCAATGTATCCTTCGATTGTGAGAGTGACATACCTCTGAAGCTGAATAAATTCAATGCGATATGTGGAACCATACATCGTACATTGAAGGGAAACGCCAGAAAAGAAACAGAGTTGAAATTTTATAAGACAATGGCGATTCCACTAGTTACATATGGAAGCGAGGTATGGACCACAACAAAGAGAGACGACTCGCGCATACAAGCTTCAGAGATGAGGTTCTTGAGACACATTCAGGGATGCACAAGGCTGGATCACATTAGAAACGAAGTGATAAGAGAAGAATGCAATGTACAGCCACTTGTAGATGTGATCAAGCAATATAGAAAAAGATGGACAGATCACCTGCTCCGAATGCCACACAACCGTTTGCCACTTCAAGCCTGGATGTCCAAACCAGATGGTAGAAGGGATGTGGGTCGACGGAAGAAGTGGAAACCGGAACAGGCTCAATAGCCTAAACCAAGACGTATGATGATGATGATGATGATGATGATTATACAACATTGGCCATAACAGGCAGGTGGATTATTAAATTATTAACACTCGATCTGCTAGTTTCAGGGCTACAAAAAATAGTTCTCTTTCGTATCGCATGGTTACACAATTATACAGGGTGATTATAAATAAAAAAGACACTTTCGACAGCTTCTCAAGGGGGGTAGTCTACTCAAGAAGATGATTTTTTAAAAATTTCGATTTTTTTGCATTTATTTGAAGTTTAAAATTTTCTGAATCACAACATTTGTTTACTTTGTACATTGACAAAAAGTTATAAAACCATCTTTTTTAAAATAAAGCTCACTAGCAAGGCGAGTGAAATTATTCCTTCAACTTTAAGTTTTATGGGAATGTGGTTTTTACATTATTGTACATTTTTGGGAATTAAATATTTTGGTTAGTATTGGAGATATTTGGATGATGTTTTTTTTTAAATTTTTATAATTTCTTGCTCTATTATCTATGGAATGATTATTACAAAAACCTTAATACGGATTTAGTTAAAAAATAATTTGTGAATACATAAAACAAATGTTTTTAAAAATATGGTTTTTCTTCAATGAATTTCTTGTAAGAAAAAATACATACAAGCGCATACAACAGATAATAGAGAGCAGTTTTACATATTTTGTAGCATAAGAATCATGTTGATATCTTTCTTAGTTCCTGAGATATTTGATTCCCTGTAAAAGCCCGCTCATCCAACCTCACCCTTATATTAGAGGCTGTAATTAATTTTTTGGCTTGGTTAAAATGGTAGATCATTACTAGTAAATTACTCTTTCATTTAAAATAAATAATGATAAATTGTAGCCAGAAGTTTTGATTTTCATTTTCTGGGTAGACTAAACCCCCCCTTAAACACCCCCTTAAACATCCCCCCTTAAACCCCCTTAAACATCAAACTGGTGTATCTGAATATAGTAAATGATACAGGTTTGTAGGGAATTTTTTAAAGTTTCTGTTGGTACAACTGTTGCTAACATTTTGTTGTTGGCTGCTGTTACAACGACCAGTCTAGCAAAATGGCCGCTACTCAAGTGGAGAAAACTTATTGTGTTCTTAAATTAGCCAAAACAAACTCGGTTACGGTTGTAGTACAACGTCATTTCACAACAAGATACGGTAAATCACCACCAACAAGGCAATCAATCTATGACTGGTTTAAACATTTTAAAAACAGTGGATGTCTGTGTAAAAGGAAGAGTACTGGAAGACCTTCTGTTACAGAAGAACAAATTGACAGTATTCGTGATGTTTATGTACCAAGTCCAGGAAAATCAACTAGATCAGCAAGTTTAGAATTGAAAATTCCTCAACCGACTGTGTAGAAAATTCTGCGGAAACGTTTGAAAATGACACCTTATAATTTGCAGTTAGTACAACGTTTAAATACCAGTGATAAAGTCGTACGTAAAAATTTTTGTCTGGAGATGCAACATTGCGTTAAAAAAGACGACGCATTCTTTAATCGCCTAATTTTCAGTGATGAATGTGATTTTTACATTAGTCGAAAAGTTAATAGACATAATGTTAGAATATGGAGCACAGAAAACCCTAAGTTACGATAGAATAGTAGTTAATACTATTTAACACAGGTTGGTGAGCTCTTAAGAGTATGCATTGCCCCCCCCCCCACCCCTACCACCCACTTTATAGCTAGCCAATCACTTCCCACCAACTACACCAATAGCCTACTTGCTCAAGTAGCTCTGTTAAATATTTCGTCGGCCATTTGTTTTGGGTTTTTAATAATAATTATAACCTATAAACATACAATCAGCTGTTTATTTTATAAAGTATTGCATGTTAACGCGCTCTATAATCGATGTATTCAGTAAGAGATGCAAGACGAAAGTGAACTATTGCAGCTCTTATACGCATGCGCGCGTAATGTTGGTCAGGTACAATCTGACAACGCTGGCAAACGTTCTGATTGGTCTAAACGTGTGGAACAGCAGAGCTCATCAACCGTGAAAAATTACTAATGGCAGCTTATTATGGCCTCATTCTGTCTCATATCCGTTATGGTATCTTAGTATGGGGTAATTCTAGCATGGTTAATATGAATAGGGTTTATAAAATTCAAAAGAAAGCTATTAGGTGTATGGTGGGAGCTAACCAGCTAACCTCATCCACACCACTATTTAAGCAGCTTAAATTGCTCACAGTTGCCTCTCTCTACATTTTTAAGGTGATTATGTATGTTAGGCAAAATAATTTTATGCAGAATTTCAATGTTCACAATCATAACACGAGAAACAGAAATGATTATTATGTGGCTAATCACTCCACAAAATTGTTTGAACAAAAACCTACTAATGCAGGGAGAAGATTTATGAATAAATTACCCCAATTTTCAAAATGTTGTGAGGATTTGAATTCCTTTAAAAAAAATCTGAAAAATTACTTGATCGGTGAAACTTTTTATAGCGTACAAGAATTTCTTTCTTGATAGTAGTAGTGCTACATTGTGTGATTCTTATATGTATTTCAGGTGTTATATCCGCCATGTCCTATACTCCTTCTGGAGTCTCCAGGGCGCAAAAAAAAGTATTACCTAGACATTAAGTTGTACATATAGCCAACGGTCAATCATCTGATATTAATTAAGCCGGTGAATTTTCCCCCTCTCTGTTTTTGGGCCTTTCTTCCACCTACCAACTTACAGCCAATCATTGGGGTAGTTCTACTTCCCGTTGGCCCTTCAGGTTGGTGGGAGAGGGAGGCTTGTCAACCAGAGGTTTCCTGGTTCGGACCCAGGAAATTTACATTCAGTTCCCTTGGGACTTAGGAATGAAATGGTTGGTTAAGAAGGAAAAGAATTCGAAGAAGAGACTAAAAGAACATGGAGTGACCAGGAGAACAATGGGAAGAAGAAGAAGAAGAAGAAGAATTTAAGAAGAAGAAGAATTTAAGAAGAAGAAGAAGAAGAAGAAGAAGAATTTAAGAAGAAGAAGAATTTAAGAAGAAGAAGAAGAAGAAGAAGAAGAAGAAGAAGAAGAAGAAGAATTTAAGAAGAAGAAGAAGAATTTAAGAAGAAGAAGAATTTAAGAAGAAGAAGAAGAAGTAGAAGAATTTAAGAAGAAGAAGAATTTAAGAAGAAGAAGAAGAAGAAGAATTTAAGAAGAAGAAGAAGAAGAAGAATTTAAGAAGAAGAAGAAGAACAAGAAGAAGAAGAATTTAAGAAGAAGAATTTAAGAAGAAGAAGAAGAAGAAGAAGAAGAATTTAAGAAGAAGAAGAAGAATTTAAGAAGAAGAAGTAAGGGGACACATATTGCTTGAGTTCGAGCTCCGTGTAGTTGTTGTGGAATGCAGTGCGTTGTTATAGTAGTGGGAGAATGAATGAGTGTTAGTAGTAATTCACAGCTGATGCATTTGTAGTGGTAGCGTCTACTAACTAGACTAAAAACATATTCTTATCATCCGGCGCATTAATTTAACAAATACCTACCGGGTTATTAACTTGGTCGGATTCATAATATTTAACTTACCAATTTATATCAAAATATTTAAATAAATAAATTATATAAAATACAAACTAATATGTTAAATACGGAAAGTTTGAAAATAAATGTTTTGTATCAGAGTAATACAGTAATCATATTTTTTGGGTTCAGGGGGCCAGAAGAAGTGTATTTCCGGTAAAAATCGACAAAAAAACAATACTTTCTTTTCCTATATATTCAATGGATGAATTGACAAAAATGATGAGTTGAAGTTCGAGCGAAAAATCTTTGCAATATTTTTAACCCTTTCTAACCCAGTGCGGTGACATACAAGTTGTAAGAATCCCCACAAAAGGATGCCATAATTTGTAGGGGTAATTAAAAATGTTTTATTTAAGATACTGAATTTATTTTGAATATTTAAATTATTATAATCCAAAGGTTTGAAAATTATTTGTCCGGTAGTGAGTTGTGTCATGCAGAAGTTGACTCCAGGATAAATAACGGATAACAAACTCATTTATACAGATAAATAACTTTAATTATGATTTAAATAGAATGTTATGAAATTATTAATATTACTAATACACTTTTTAATTATTTAAAAATGAAATACATTATAAAATTAAAACTTACGTGTGTCCGGACTCAACTGATACACATTTATAAATTTGTTAAAAAAATAATAATAATACATTTACTTTACAATTAATTAAAAACACAAATATTATAACAATTTACTCATCTATTACATTATTAACTGACTCTAATTTTTATAAAGATATACATAAGACAATGCATCTTAATTCACATGTTGCAATTATAACTTAATCTGTTACAAAAAATACATCTGTACCATTCTGAAGATGAAAGCAGAGTCGCGTCGCTTTTCCCTGGCATAATCGCCCGAAACCCCTCTCTCAATAACCTTCAATTGGCCTGTCCAATCAGCGATCTCTAAATATGTCCCACTACTTATTAATTTAAGATTTTAAATTTAACGGTCGTATTGTTCTGGAAGCTTCTACTCCCACTTCTATACCAAAAGTTCGTTACATGTTGTTAAAGAGAAAAAATACGTTAAACTATTACTAATAATTGATGACTTACGTCCTGTTATTGTTTTACTATACATTAATTTATTGCATCCTGTTATTTAACTTAACTTAATGTATTACATAGGTACTAAATATTGTGTTTATTTTAAAATGAGTTTGTCACCGATTAATCTTACATTTAATGATATTTTCAACTTATAAATTAATATTAAAAACCTAAAATCCAATTAATTAATAACTAAAATAAAATATGATAAAAATAAAATAAACTTAATTGAAAAGGCATACTACAAAGTCATATTGGAGTGAAATAACATACATCAAAATTTTATATGTTAGAAACAACTTTGGATTAAAGAATGCTGGGTGTGAAGTGAAATCATTTTCTGTACCCTACCCAGGATTCGAACATGAGACCTCTGCTTTGCAGTGTAGTATGCTGACCATTGCGACATGGAGGCAACCATTAGTTTTTTTAAAGTTAATTTTGGTTTTAGATATTCATGTTAATTTACTAAAATAAAGTAACATTTCTTCGAATATGTTGTACGTGTACAAGAACATTTTTTAAACTGTTAGTAAATAGTGATTTTATCCATTTTATCAATATTTTTAATTGTAAAATTTTTGAAGTCTTAAATAATATTAAAATCCTACGACTTTTAATTCAAACAGTTTTTTGCACAACGCTTAGTTTAAAGGTAATTAGCGATTTTCTGTTTTTTTTTCTCACGAAACCGTGTGAAAAATCGATTTATTTAAGATTTCAGCCTTAGCATGCATTCATTTTACGACAAAAGTGTATAAAATAAAATTTATACGAAATTAAAAGATCATAGTTTTATTAAAAGCATTTTTCTCTACAGATCCTAGTTTAGCGTGAAAGAGTGATTTTCCGTATTTTTAAGCCAAACTGAGATCGATTTTCATTTTGCGTCTTTCACTCATGATTAAAATAAGGTTATGTTTTTTGATGTTAGT
Organism: Catonia carolina; assembly: GCA_035578175.1. NCBI lineage: Eukaryota > Metazoa > Arthropoda > Insecta > Hemiptera > Achilidae > Catonia > Catonia carolina. The sequence goes on along the minus strand of JAQMRL010000002.1, from coordinate 1,695,421 downwards.
TTTTTGTTTATTTCTAATGTTTTATTACTAATGTTAGGTTACATTGTTAATTTATTTGAATTGGTAAGAGAAAGTTGTGTGATTGTTACACACCAGATTTTTTTCTATAGAGCAACGCATTTTTTCATTAAATACGTATTTCTTGAAGGTGACAAGTAGTCTATAGTGATTTAGTGAAGCGTAAGCTCTCTGAAAAGTTTCCACGTATACGTATCAGACGAACTAATGTCCCATAGCCGAGCGAGTGAGAGGGAGATATGTGGCATAACTACGCATGCGCTCAAAGGTCTTTACCCTTATAATCTAAATCTGAAAACATACTACAGTCGTTATCTTGCTTGTTAGTTTACTGCATGCATAAACGCTTGCTCACAACAATGAGTGAAATTATACAATGTTATTGGAATGGCGCGTATAGCTTGTGTGAGTTAGAGCGTTATGCATTCTTTCACTCCCACGGCTAGGGGACTTTACTTCATCTAAATACTATACTTTTGTTCCTCACGGTTTGGAGTACAAACTTTGATTAAAAATTTTCAGACAACAGGCTCTGTTGAAGACAATGAACAAAGTAGAAGACCAAGTAAACTAAACGAACAGAAGCTGCTGGATATTTCAGATTTTGTGGCACTAAGTCCAACGAAGTAAATGCGTAAGTTAGCAGAGCAGTACGCGTTTGACCCTGTTATTGCTCATAAAGCCGCTAGAAATGAGCTTAACCTATTCTCTTACAACGTGATTTGTGTTTAAGAGCTGAAACCCTCAGACTATGACCGGAGACTAAATAATTGAAGAACTTAGTGGAAGAAGTTATATAACAAAAATAGAGTTTTGAGAAAAATGAAATCAAAATTCTGGAAGCTCCCATCTTTTTATGAATTGCCTAAAATGAATTTCTTTCATTTTTGTAACTGCGTATTACCTATCTACCTCTTTATGCAATTAAAATTTGTTTGAACATTAGCCTACTTTTCAATACTTTTCTCATATTTTTTATGTGCATTTGACACCTTCGTTCTCTAAAAATCTGTACCGTACACTATATTCTCTGAGGATGGATAAAGGGTATTTCAAAAAAATGAAGAATAAAAAATGTCTCATAACAGAATTTTGTTAAGAAAGACCGAATAACAGCTTTTACTGGTGAAGATGATTATACAGGGTGTCTCGTGAGATATCTGTATATTCATATAGGCAAGCGAAAGTAATGTCACCGGATGGCGATATTAAGTGACAAACCTTATAATTGTTGGTGGCCCTGAAAAGGGCCGTTTAAGCGGTGGTCGTAGTCATCGTGGCGGTCGAGGAGCTGGGCGACACGGCGTGTCGTCGTCCACCGGAGACATCTTCTTCCCTCGCAGTAGTACGTAGATGGCTGCTTCGTGGGATCCGGTGGGCGTAAGGCTCAGTTGAGGGACCACTGTGGGCATCGCTCGCATCAGCGGGCGATGACGGTCCGGTCGACGGCTAACGATGACGGGAAGTCGAGCGGAAACATCATCTTCTCTTTTGCGGGGTCGTCGATTAGTCTTCGCTGGAGTCCGGCAGCCGTGTGCCGTGGTGGACGTCTTGTCTGCTGTCTGGTTTGAAGTGAATCCCTCGGAGTCTTGATCGGTATTGAATCTCTCTGCTCAGTGCAGCGCTCTCCTAGCCTATATAGTCGCCGAGAGCGCTGTGGTAGAGAGTGGCTACTGGTGTAACGGCCCCTCTATCTACATCGATAGGTTGGTAGGGGCGTTAACAGAAAAACAGCAAAGGAAGCTAATAAAACAATAAATACACTCAGGTTGTGCTGCATAAATGAATGAATACAATTTTAAAAGTGGATAAAACCAAAATAATTTAATATAATAAATTTAAATAAAAGGTGTTAATACCAATGTTGATACAATAATTTAGTCTTAAATATTAGTTAATAGTCAAAATAATATTTAAAGATAAATTATTTAAATGACAGTAAATTTAAAATTTTATAGCCAAAATTATTTAAATTCAATCTTAATTTTCAGCTAAGCATGCCAGCTTTCTATCAAAATACAAATTAATAATCTTTAAATCAAAATGTTCCAGAAATATAAATATTTAAATAGCACAATCACATTTCAGGCTGTCACTGGCCAACCTTTAAGTTACGTAGCCGGGACTCGAATAACTTGGCCGGGACTCGAAAATCCTGGCCGGGACTCGAACCCAATTTTAAATTGGGCGTAATAGAATCACATTTCGATTTAGTAGAACGAATAGCAGAAGTACCGAAAAGACTCAAAAATTTACGGAAAACCAAAATTATTAATAACGGTAAACGGACAGCAGAATACATATTAAAATATTAATAATAAAAATACTTTTTACTAAAGTAATAAATAACCAAATAGGAACGGACATTACGCGAGTGGTAAAGCCGGCCTTTAAACTTGAAAGAACAAACTCAACTCTGTACAACCAGGAAAATTTTTAATTAATTAACCAGCAATGACTAAACAGAAAAAACAGGCCACCACAGTACAAACAGCACACGCAAGGGGCGCCAGCTCTCGGACACAACAAAAGTGCAGTTAATAAATCAGCTGATGAGTAGTAAAATTAAAACAACCGCCGAAATACGAAATTTAAAATAAAATATGTAACGGTCTGAAGAACAGACGTTACACTGGCTTGGCCTTGATGACAAAGGCCTCTGTCGGTGCGGAGCCGAAAGGTTTGTCGGTGCGCCGACAAAGGCCGGAAGAACTATTGAAGGCCGGCAGCACAGTATAAGGGGTGGCGGTGACAATGAAAAGTACAGTTACTTTTGGAACACCCGGTATTGCACATACAGGTTCAGTTGTTGTAAGCTTGTACATGGAGTGGACTTCCTTGCACACTGCACACTGCACAGTGCACAGTGCACACTACTCCAATAATACAAAAGACGAGAAGCAGGCAGGCAACCGATGTTCACCCACTATTGTTTTCCTGTTGGGCGGAAATGTCTCTAACCAGAATATATTGCTAACGCTCACGCAATTATTATTTGCTCCGCTTCTCCAGCTACTTCGGCTTTCTTCTTAAAACAACTGCCACAAGAACAAATACAACAACAAAGTGACAAGAAAAAAATATCTGATTTCGGTGGTGCTGTTTTGATATATATGTTTCTTTTAAGATTTACACCTCCCATATAATCTATGGTACATAAAACAAAATGATTTGGACTTTCTCTTTCCCTACATGAAATACGAGTAGGGCCTACTAGCTGCCCGTCCCTCATTCACCTGGGCGTAATTTTCATTTATTTTAATAATGTTTTTTACTTTCTCTTGCCTATATGAATATATAGGAAGGAAAGTATTGTTTTCATGTCGATCACAACAAATACACTATTCACCCACTGCACACGTAAACAGGCCCCCTGAACCCATACAAACATGTTTTTTAGCGATTGGTCTGTGTGTCTGTGTCTGTGTGTGTGTGGGTGTACAGAATATCTCAAGAACGGAACATCGTATGAACTTGAAACTTGAAACTTAAGTTACATACCACTACCGGACCCGACACGAACATTTTCATCAAAATCGGTCAACCGGAAGTAGTAGTTTGTTCGTGTAATTTTTCTCTTTTTTGCGATTTTCTCAAAACTGGTCCTATGATTTTTTTAAAAACGCCTGGTTTACTAAATTTTTTTATGCTCTACAAGATAGCGTAGGTGTCATGTTTGCTGAAATTCTTGGTGATACTGTTTTCACGTAAAAAAATTTATTTTATAAGATTACGGCTTTAATTTATGCATTTTAGCGCAAAAATTTATATAATAAAACATTTAGAGAATTAAATTCCTACAACTTTTATTTTAAACATGTTTTTGTGTAACGCTTAGTTTAGTGGTAATTAGCGATTTTCTGTTTTTTTTCTCACGAAAACGTGTGAAAAATCGATTTTTTAAGACTTCAGCCTCAGCATGCATTTAACGACAAAAGTGTATAATCAAATTTATAGGAAATTAAAAGATCTACAATTTTTATTTAAAGCATTTTTTCTACAGAGCCTAATTTAGCGTGAAAGAGTGATTAACCGTATTTTTAAGCTAAACTGAGGTTTATTTTAATTTTGCATCATTCACATGTTAAAATTAGATTATGTTAATTGAGGTTAGTTTTTTGTTTATTTCTAATGTTTTATTACTAATGTTAGGTTTACTGTTAATTATTTGCATTGGCAAGAGAAAGTTGTGTGAGTGTTTCACACCAGATTTTTTATTTTTATGTTGTATACATTTTCATTGAACCTAACTGATTTTTCATTTTGTTTTTATTAATGACCTTATTGTGTTTGTTTGTGTCTGATATATATTTTGTGTCTTCTTTGAAAATTTTGTACGACATGTACAGTATTCAGATGAAGTGAAGTCCCCTAGCGGTGGGAGTGAGAGAATGGATAACGCTCTCACTCGCACAACCCATACGCGCCATTCCAATAACATTGTATAATTTTACTCATTGTTGTGAGCAAGCGTTTATGCACGCAGTAAACTAACAAGCAAAATAACGACTGTAGTATGTTTTCAGATTTGGATTTTTTTTTGTCATCAGTCTCTCGACTGGTTTGATGCAGTTCTCCAAGCTGTTCTATCTTGCGCAATTCGTTTCATATCTACATACCTGTAACACCCTACATCTTTCGTAATTTGCTTTATATATTCTAATCTTTGCCTCCCTCTACAATTTACTCCCTCAATATTACCCTTCATTATTTCTAGCCCAATACCTGGATGTCTTAGGATATGCCCCACTAGCCTATCCCTTCTTTTGGTAAGATGTTTCCATATACTTCTTTTTTCATCCACTCGCCTAAGAACCTCTAAATTACTTATTTTGTCCACCCACCTAATCTTTAACAGATTTGGATTATAAATTATAAGATTTTTATTATCAGATTATTTTAAGATCAAATTATTATTATAAGATAATTATTATAAGATTTGGATTATAACGGTAAAAACCTTTGAGCGCATGCATAGTTTATGCCGCATATCTCCCTCTCACTCGCTCGGTTATGGGACATTAGTTCGTTGTTGTTGTTTAGGTCAACAGCCGAGAGACTGGTTTGAACCTCTAGAGGTTTTACTAAGTAAAAACGAGAAGTAAGGTGGTTTACCATTGCCTTCCTCACTGAGTTGAAAGAGTATGCTTATCAGCATGCCAGGCCCTCCGGAAAGCACTCACTTTCCACCCTGCAAATGACACCTTCACTTCATTCACCACCGGATCTGGCTGCATAGTGAAATTCATTACTCTCAGAGGAGATAACTCTGACTAGTGTCACAGTACACCTCTACCTCTTCTGTTCTTAAATAGCTCAGTCATATAAGTGGCTGACTATGTGATAAGAAACAGAAATATTTTTTTAGCCCTGAACCAAACAGATAGAGTGCAATTAAAATAACAGTCCACCTGCTCGTTTTGGGCATGCAGTAAACTAACAAGTAAGATAACGACTATAGTATGTTTTCAGATTTGGATTACAACGGTGAAGACCTTTGAGCGCATGCGTAGTTATGCCACATATCTCCCTCTCACTCGCTCGGCTATGGGACATCAATTCATCTGATACCTATATTTATATGTAACGTGGTCGCTAATGACCTTGTAGTCGCTGTGACCTTAAATAAATAAATAAATAAATAAGCCAATTAATTACATTACAATATGATAAATTGAACTAAATTGTTGGAATATCATCAAAAATGTATTATAGATATGCTACTCAAATCACGAGATTGCCTTTTGCGTATGGATAGGCTATGAGGAAGGAAAGTGAAAATATGACAGTGCTGCCAACCTCAACAGTGCGACACTACTCGTACATTTCACTACCGTGCAGTTTCTACATACATTTTGTAAGCTGTGGTTTATTCCGAGAAAGTGTTTTCTTCATAAACCTTATAAGAAATAAATGTGACCTGTAATATTGCCTATAACTTAATTACACGACTAGAAATGTTTGATTTACTGTAATTACCAGCTACCTTATTCCATTGGAACAAATTTTCTACGAATGAATCGCCTTCTTTACTATCGCTGTCACCGGCGTCTTCACTATCAATCTCTCTAGTCTACCTAACCGCGTCTTTATTTTACCAGGTGTCAACAAAAATGTTGAAGAATAGCTTCTTCATGTCTTTAATTTCCTTTTTTATTTTTAAAATTGTGGAAAGAGAAACATCACAGTAGTTAAACACTCGTTCGTGGCTTTTGTTAATAGGCATTGAAAGGCATTTTTGTTTAGTTTTAACTTCTCAGCATTTTATTACACTGCATATTAGATTTCGTTCAGCACTATGAATAGTCTGCCCACATTTTCGAAAAAATAACATTTCTGTTTACGGTAACAAACAGTTATATTCGTACAGTTAACCTACAAAAGGTTCCGCGATATACTGTTTTTTTTCCGCCCTCCAGAGTCCGCCCTCCGGACTCCAGGAGGAGTATACTGTAGGACATGTCGTCAGATATAAAACCTGAAATACATAAATAAGAATCACACAATGTATCACTACTATCAACAAAGAAATTCTTCTACCCTATAAAAAGTTTCACCGATCAAGTAATTTTTCAGATTCTTTTTAAAGGAATTTAAATCCTCACAACATTTTAAAAATTGGGGTAATTTATTCATGAATTTTCTCCCTGCATAAGTAGGTTTTTGTTGAAACAATTTTTTGGAGTGATTAGCCACATAATCATTCCTGTTTCTCGTGTTATGATTGTAAACATTGAAATTCTGCATAAAATTATTTTGCCTAACATACATAATCACGTGAAAAATGTAGAGAGAGGGAACTGTAAGCAATTTAAGCTGCTTAAATATTGGTGTGGATAAGGTTAGCTGGTTAGCTCCCACCATACACCTAATAGCTTTCTTTTGAATTTTAAAAAACTCTATTCATATTACCCAGTACTGTTTACTTTACTGATTGTATACGCTATGCTCTGGGTATAGTATAAATTGTTATGTTTGTGTACTGAAATAAAAGCAGTCACGCATGCGCACTGATGCTGTTCCCCCTTTACCCCTCGTTGCAGACAAGGGCAAACTCAATGGGTGACTCAAGTGACTATAAAACGCTTTTAAGTTTGAGAAATGTTTTGTACATTTGTTTAGCTATGTTATGTTACATTCTGCCCATAACAGACAGGTGGAGTGTCAAATTATTTACACTCAATCTGTTCGTTGCAGGGCTAAAATAAATAGTTCTGTTTCTTATCACATGGTCAGCCAATTAAATGACTGGACCATTTAAGAACAGAAGAGGTAGAGGTGTACTGTGACACTAATCAGAGTTATCTCCTCTGAAAGTAATGAATTTCATTATACAGCCAGACCCTGTGGTGAATGAAGTGAAGGTGTCATTTGCAGAGTGGAAAACATGTGCTTTTCAGAGGGCCCGGCATGCTGATAAGCGTACTTTTCCACTCGGTGAGGAAGGCATTGGTAAACCACTTCACTCCTCGTTTTACTTAGTAAAACCTCTACACGTTCAAACCAGCTTTTTGGCTGATCACCTAAACAACAACAATGTTACATTGTGGTTATTTTGGTCGGTACAACATTTACAGGTTAGAGTTAGATTTTGTTTACTTTTACGGTCAATAAGTGTAGGCTAGTAGGGTATTGCGTGTAGGCTAGGTAGGTACGGCATCCAACTAACTCATCAATTATTTCCACAGCTCATTACAAACGTTACCCTACACAAGTTAACCAACAAAACTTCTTCTTCCTCTTTCTACAAATCTATATTATTATAATCTGACATCAGTTTAGTAATTTCTATGAAAATTCAGACAAATATACTATTACTACGAACAATCGAACGGTTACCAAGATAGCAAGGGTTCAGAATTCTTTTTTTTATCTTTTATTTTTACTTTCTCTTGCCTATATGAATATATATATAGGTAGGAAAGTATTGTTTTCATGTCAATTTTAAGAAATCAAGTTTTCACCGGATCTATATGTTTTCAGACCCCCTGAACCCAAAAAACATGTTTTTAGCGATTGGTGTGTATGTGTGTGTGTGTGTGTGCGTGCGTGCGTGCGTGCGTGCGTGCGTGCGTGCGTGCGCGCGCGCGCGCGCGCGCGTGTGTGTGTGTGTGTAAAATATCTCAAGAACGGAACATCGTACGAACTTGAAACTTGAAACTTAAATTACATACCACTACCAGACCCGACACGAACATTTTCATCAAAATCGGTCAACTGGAAGTAGTAGTTTATTCGTATAATTTTTCATTTTTTTGCAATTTTCTGAAAAAATGGTCCTACGATTTTTTTTAAAATCGCCTGGTTTACTAAATTTTGTATGCTCTACAAGATAGGGTAGGCGCCATCTTGGCTGAAATTCTTGGTAAGGGTGTTTTCACGTAAAAACTTTGTTTTTTAAGATTACGGCTTTAATATGCATTTCAGCGCAAAACTGTAGCTATATAATAAAAGTTGTAAACAATTTTAAATCCTATAACTTTTATTTCAAACATTTTTTTGTATAACGCTTAGTTTAGCGGTAATTAGCGATTTTCTGTTTTTTCTCACGAAAACGTGTGAAAAATCGATTTTTTTAATATTTCGGCTTTATTACGCATTTTATTATTATTTAACGTCGCATCAACTGCAACGGTCATTAGCGACGACGTTGCGGTGGAACTTTATGCAAAGAAGGATGAAATGATTTTTTGTAAAATATGAAAATATGCCGTGCCTGAGTGGGATTCGAACCCAGAACCACATGATGAGAGGCGAGCACGTTACCAACTGCACCAATGCGGCCGGCGGTTCAGAATATTGTTAATAAATACAAATTTAAATAACGTACGAATTTAAAATTTCGTACATACTGTAAGAATATAATTGTCTATTTTGTGTTAAAATTTCAATTTTTTCCGTCAAATAATATTATCGAGTTACACGCCTCTAAACGCATGAAATTTGTTGCGGTAGCAAAAAAACCGGGTCTTTTTGTCTTCCAACCTCGATATGGCAATTTCAAAACAACATTAAAAATATACGTTTTTTATATGTCAACGCAAAATAAAATGAGCTAAATTTTGATGTAAAGTATGTTAAAATCCGACTCAAAGTTATGGAGTTGCAAGGGTTCAAACTCGGGTGTCTATGATTATGAAACCGATACTAGGCTGGATATTTCAGTGAGTTGTAGCTGGTGGTGGTGGTGGCTTCGCTCCTCCATACCCCTAGACCACACTCTGAAGACACCAAACAATATAGAAAAAGTTCATTTATTCGGATTATTCGGAACTATGATTGAAGAAAAAGATAATTTTCAAAAGCTTCCCTTGGATTCTGTTCCAAAGAAAATTGCACAATTTCAATTTAATGCTATCTAACACAATGTAATAAATAGAGCTCTATTAATAAAATAATAATAATAATAATTGCCCATAACAGACAGGTGGAGTGTCAAATTATTTACACTCAATCTGTTAGTTGCAGGGCTAAAATAAATAGTTCTGTTTCTTATCACATGGTCAGCCAATTAAATAGCTGTATCATTTAAGAACAGAAAAGGTAGAGGTGTACTGTGACACTAATCACAGTTATCTCCTCTGAAAGTAATGAATTTCATTATACAGCCATCCTTGTGGTGAATGAAGTGAAAGTGTCATTTGCAGAGTGGAAAATATATGCTTTTCAGAGGGCCTGGAATGCTGATAAGTGTACTTTTCCACTCAGTGAGGAAGGCAATGGTAAACCACCTCACTCCTTGATTTACTTAGTAAAACCTCTAGAGGTTCAAACCAGCCAACAGGCTGATGACATAAACACAATAATAATAAAAATAAAAATAATAATAATATTAATTATTAATAATAGAGCTCTATAAATACAACTCTTCAAACACAATGGACTTCTTTCATGGCGGGCACTTTAGTATAACATCGCACTATAGTATAAGATCGCACTATAGTATAACATCGCACTACAGTATAACATCGCACTATAGTATAAGATCGCACTATAGTATAACATCGCACTACAGTATAACATCGCACTACAGTATAACATCGCACTTCAGTATAACATCGCACTATAGTATAACATCGCTTAATCAACAAAATTTAATAAAGATTTTTTGATGTTTAAATATACTTAAAGCATAAAAGGGATATTTTAAAAACCCATGAACTAACTTATATAGCACCTAGTCTTTTTGAGAAATTGTGCAGTATTTTTTTTGTAATAAAAGTAGTAATAAATTTAATAGTTTACCTTTTTTCCAGATCGGTTTAGCGGGAGGGTTTGCGTCGACATCACATTTCAACGAGACCGGTATACCCTCTCGTAGAGGTGTACCAAACCCGGGAACCCTGGTTATTCCAAACGATGGAGCATCTGAAAATAATTAATAAACATAAATTGTTATGTCAAAGAATATTAAACTTTTCTTTTTATATACATAATCTATTCTAAAAAAAAAAAATCTGGTGTGAAACACTCACACAACTTTCTCTTGCCAGTGCAAATAATTAACAATATAACCTAACATTAGTAATAAAACATTAGAAATAAACAAAAAACTAACTTCAATAAACATAACCTAATTTTAATCATATATAAAAGACGCAAAATAAAAATCGATCTCAGTTTGGTTTTAAAATACGGAAAATCACTCTTTCACGCTAAACTAGGCTCTGTAGAGAAAAATGCTCTAACTAAAAGTTTTAGATCTTTTAATTTCCTATAAATTCGATTATACACTTTTGTCATAAAATGCATACTAAGGCCGAAATCTTAAACAAATCGTTTTTTCACACGTTTTCGTGAGAAAAAACAGAAAATCGCTAATTACCGCTAAACTAGACGAACTAGACGTTATACAAAAAAATGTTTGAAATAAAAGTTGTAGAATTTTTAATTTTCTACAACTTTCAGTATATAAATTTCTGCGCTAAAATGCATATTAAAGCCGCGATCTTGAAAAAACATTTTTTACGTGAAAACTGCCTCACCGAGAATTTCAGCAAACATGGCGCCTACCCTATCTTGTAGAGCATAAAAAATTAAGTAGACCAGGCGATTTAAAAAAAAATCGTAGGACCAGTTTTTGAGAAAATCGCAAAAAAGTGAAAAACTACACGAATAAATTACTACTTCCAGTTGACCGATTTTGATGAAAATGTTCACGTCGGGTCCGGTAGTGGTATGTAACTTAAGTTTCAAGTTCGTAAGATGTTTCGTTCTTGAGATATTTTGTACACACGCACGCGCGCACACACACACACACACGCACACACACAAACACACACACACACACACTCACCCACACACACACTCACACACACACACACACGCACACACATACACACACACACGCACGCACACACACACACACACGCACACACACACGCACATACACACACACACACACACACACACACACACACACACACAGACCAATCGCTACAAACATTTTTTTTGGGTTCAGGGGTCAGAAAACGTGTAGATCCGGTGAAAACTCGATTTGTTAAAATCGACATGAAAACAATACTTTCCTTCCTATATAGCCTATTCATATAGGCAAGAGAAAGTAATAACTTATATGCGTTTTTTTATAAATTTATAAGTTTCTTTTGCTATCAAAAACTCGTCAACTATAAACTATATTATTACAACAAAAAAAAACCTTGTGTGAATTCATGAGTGAATGACGAAAAATAAAAGTCAACCGGTAGACAAATTAAAAATACGGAAAATCATTAATAATTTTTTCTACAAAAAATGCTCGAATTAAAAGTTATCGAGTTTTTTATTTAGTATAACTTAATTAGGCTTATATACATTTTGTCGTAAAATCAAATGTCGCAGTGCTTTAAAATCTAATTTTTTACAGATTCTGATGAGCAAACTACAGAAAATTACTACGTTATGATATCCTCTCAAAATTACAATGAAATTGTAAAGTGACCGGTAAGAGTTTTGCAGAAACTGCGTTGTACTAAATTCAAAGGTGTAACAAAAGGTTAAGGATATCTGGAGTAGGTAAGAGTTTGAAAATATGGCACAAACATCACAAAAACGTATAAATTAAAAATCTATATATAAACTGTTTATAAATAGATTTTTAATTTATACGTTTTTGTGATGTTTGTGCCATATTTTCAAACTCTTACCTACTCCAGATATCCTTAACCTTTTGTTACACCTTTGAATTTAGTACAACGCAGTTTCTGCAAAACTCTTTCCGGTCACTTTACAATTTCATTGTAATTTTGAGAGGATATCATAACGTTTTGTTGAATATATTATTTAAATATTTTGTAAGAAAATATTAAACATTATTTAAATATTTTGTAAGAAAATATTAAACATTATTTAAATATTTTGTAAGAAAATATTAAACATTTTTTATCTAATTATATTTTAAAATTAATTTCACAGGTAAAAAAATTCTGTCAGAAGTGGGATTCGAACCCACGCCCTCAGATGACGCCTAACAAAAGTATACCCTTGAGTCTGGCGCCTTAGACCGCTCGGCCATCCTGACATGGGCGACGCGAAGCTAAAATAATTCTATTTAAACGACTCACACGTAAACATCGTACTGTAAACACATGTAACATGTATACGGTGCTGCCACCTAACGTCAATCGGAGGAGGAGGACATTTTCCGAGATCCGAGATAAAAAAAAATGTACTGAATCGGGTCCCGCGGCATTAAAATTATTGAAAATAAATGTTTGCAGTTTGTTTTTAATACTGAAATGAAGACTAAATGTCGTTTAAAGTGAAACAATGTTATACTAAAGCATTGGAAACATGTTTTGATCAATAATTAAAAGAATATAGATAAATGTGAAATTCGATCAAAGTTGTTAGCGCTAAATAAGCAGTTCGCTTGCGCCGGCTGCGAAAACTCTTACCGGGCGCATTTCAAGCGAAATGCTTAATTTCACGCTAACTAAACGATGTAGAAAACTTTTTAATTTAAAAGTTGTAGGTTTTTTAATTCTCTACAACTTTAAATTATGCATAGTAAGTACACTTGTTTTAAAATGCATATTTTTTTTTGTAATTCCTAATAGTGTACGTTGCAATCAGTTCAGTTAAGAACAATAAGCAACCCCATGACCCAATGAGATGAGGATGATATGTAGTCTATGACGTGTTAATGAGGTGTAGTCTTGTACAGACTCAGGTCGACCATTCCTGAGAGAGTATGGTTAATTTGAACCCTAACCATCAATGTACACCGGTAACCACTGTCTAGCATTCAAATCTGTATAAAAGTAACTACCTTTACTAGGATTGCATATTAATGCTGCAATCTTTAAAAAAAACATTTTTTCTACAAGAGCCAGGCCTCTCCAAGAATTTCAGCAGATATGGCGCTTACCCTATCTTGTAGAACATGAAAATGTAGAAAATCACAAAAAGTGAAAACTTACACGAATAAACTAGTGCTACTTTCAGTTGATAGATATTGATGAAAATGTTCGTGTCTGGTCCCCTACTGGTATCTAACTTAAGTTTTAAGTTTCAAACTTTGTTTTTTTTAATTAATTTATCTAACGTGGCATCAAGTGCTGTGGTCATTAGCAACGACGTTGGGGTGTAACTATTGTACAATGGAGAATGAAATGATTTTTTGTAACGTATGAAAATATGCCACCGTGCCTGAGTGGGATTCGAAGGGTGAAGGGCTGCTCGAGGCTGGATCTAGTACATAACGAGCAAATTAGATCCAAGTTGCGTATATTTAGCTTGAATGAAAACGTGGAGGAGTACCGGAATCAATGGAGGCAACATTTGGAACGGATGCCAGAGGAGAGAATACCTCTAAAAGTGACGGAATATGTTCCAGTTGGAAGAAGGGAGGTGGGAAGACCTCGAAGAAGATGGCAGTAGTCGAGATGTACAGTGTTTGTGTAGACGTACAGGATGGTTTGTGAATTGGGAACAGGCTTATGCCTAATCTTTGATAGTAAGAAGAAGAAGAAGGAGAAGAAGAAGAATAAGAAAAAGAAGGAGAAGGAGGAGGAGGAGGAGGAGGAGGAGAAGGAGAAGAAGGAGGAGGAGGAGAAGGAGAAGAAGGAGGAGGAGGAGGAGAAGAAGGAGGAGGAGGAGAAGAAGGAGAAGGAGATGGAGAAGAAGAAGAAGAGGGGAGGGAAAGTAATTGAGGGATGGTTTAGAAAGGGTAGTAGGCGTATACTAAGCGATATGACATGGTAGACAAGTAAGTGAATGAATGGGTAATATCTGTTTTGCACTTGTAGGCTGGTTTAAGAAGGTAAACGCTTTAATGGAATAACAGAAGCAGTCAGCCGCTAATTGAAGTACTCATCCACATCTTTCTTCAACCCTTACTTTTATGTTGATCCAATTACTCTTAACCGGTAAAAAGCAGCCCTTATTTTCTTTGATTCTTTTTAAATCAAAAGAAGAGCCCTGTTTATTTTATGAAGAGATATTATACAAGAGAAAACGAGGGGAGAATAAATGGAAACGGATAAATGGGGAAAACGAATTATAGGATATTTTCCCCTTTAACTATACCTTCAAGTACCTCGGAAAAATAATACAAACGAAGACCAGCTAAAATGAAGCAAACAATACCAGAGAAGGATTGATGTTTACTGCACTCGAAGAACTCACCCTGATGTGTACGCAACCAAGATCAGACATTATAATACTGTGACACTTATCTCTAAGGTCCGTTTCGGGATCTAGGTATTTAAATAATTAATACACTAAAGTTTACAATTACAAGTAGTCTATTTATTAGAACTAAAAAGATTTACAAAATAAATAATAAACTAATTATAATGAAGTGATACAATGAATAACTTAAATAATTTACTACTTAGTACTACTTACAAAAAATTATACAGAATGCACATACACAATAAAACTGAATATAATACACATACACAATACACACCGGGTTGGTCTAGAGGTACAGTCGTCGCCAAAATCAGCTGTTTAACAGCTGATTTTCGGAGACGAAGGTTCCTGGTTCAAATACTAGTAAAGGTACAGTATCGACATTAATTGAAGTCCCCTAGCCGTGGGAGTGAGAGAATGCATGACGCTCTCACTCGCACAAGCCATACGTGCCGTTCCAATAACATTTTCTTTAATTTTACTTATTGTTGTGAGCAGTCGTTTATGATTACAGTAAACTAACAAGCAAGATAACGACTGTAGTATGTTTTCAGATTTGGATTACAACGGTAAAGATCTTTGAGCGCATGCGTAGTTATGACACATATATCTCCCTCTTACTCGCTCGGCTATGGGACATTAGTTCGTATGATACCTATACTTTTATACGGATTTGAATACTAGACAGTGGTTGTGGGTGTACTTTGATGGATAGGGTTCAATTAACCATATTATCTCAGGAATGGTCGGCCTGAGTCTGTACAAGACTACACAGTCTCATTTACACGTTATACATATCATCCTCATCTCATTGGGTCATGGGGTTGCTTATTGTTCTCAATTGAACAGATTGCAACACGTACACACATTTGGAATTGAAAAAAAACATACACAATAATACGTATATCGTATAGCATAACAATAGTTGACCTCTTCTAACGTCCCCATAGCACACACGTAATAAACAAACATTCGTCAAAGATCAAACGAATAGTCTACTAACTCACTGACCGCAGTTAGGCGCTCTTTATAACGGGTGGATCAAAGAGATAATTCCAGAAAAGCAGAGAAATTTCATGCAAATAATTAAGTACAAAACACCCTTTTTTATTAGTACTGGAGACAAGTCACCATAGAATAAACGGTGTTACACAAATAATTGTACAACGAAAATCTTTTTAAAATCCCTTTTTAAATAGGTATTCTTTTATAACTAAC
Source organism: Catonia carolina (assembly GCA_035578175.1). Taxonomy (NCBI): domain Eukaryota; kingdom Metazoa; phylum Arthropoda; class Insecta; order Hemiptera; family Achilidae; genus Catonia; species Catonia carolina. The sequence goes on along the minus strand of JAQMRL010000002.1, from coordinate 1,679,548 downwards.
CCTATTGTTACTTTTTCACTCTATTATCTACTTTTTAACATTTTATGAATTAAGTACTAGAAATTTCTCGAATCATACTCTTTCTTCTTCGATATTGTTACAGTATATTAATCGAAATTCAACATGTTAAGCACAAGTTGCCTTTCTATTAAAATACTTCGTTGTGAATTACACTTTTTCCATTTAAACTCTATTTTCTTTAAAATTTTTCTTAAAGTACAAAGTTTCCGACTAAAATTTAGCCTTTCTTTCAAAACGGGTAAACATGTCGCCATCACTTTTTACTTTTCTTTTAGCAGGTGTCAAAAACACTTTTGATGAATTACCTTTTTTGTCTTCTTCGCTGTCTTTAACTTCCTCCTTTATATTTCGAATTGTAAAAAGAGAAACATCACAGTAGTTGGCCGCTCATTCACGGCTTTTGTTAAAAGGCTCAGGAAGGTTTTTTTGTTTAGCTTCAACTTCACAGCATTTTATTACATTGCATATTAGATTTCGTTCAGTAATATGAATAGTTCAACCAGGTTTTCGAGAAACTGGTATTTCCCTCAACAATAACGAACAGTTATAGTCGTACAGTCAACCTACAAAAGGTTCCGCGATGTACAGTACGTTCTCTAAGTAGGCTTATAATTTACGTCGTTGTGGTGGCATACTGATACCAAAGCAGTCGTGCATGCGCACTGTTGCTTTCCCCCTTTTCCCCTCGTTAAAACCAAAGGAAACTTTGTGACTCAAGTAATTATATGCGCATATTGAAATATAATAAGTAATAAAAATATGAAACGAATCTGTAGGTATAGATATTGAAGTCACGAGGTTGCCTTTTGCGTATGTATGGGCTGTGAGGGAGGAAAGTGAAATATATGACAGTGCTGCCAACCTCAACAGTGCGACACTACTCGTACATTTCACTACCGTACAGTTTCTACGTACATTTTGTAAGCTGTGTTTGGATCCGAGAAAATTTTCTTCATAAACTTTATAAGAAATAAATGTGACCTGTAACATTGCCTATAGCTTAATTACACGACTAGAAATGTTTGATTTACTGTAATTACCAGCTACCTTATTCCATTGGAACAAATTTTCTACGAATGAATCGCCTTCTTTACTATCGCTGTCACCGGCGTCTTCACTATCAGTCTCACTAGTATCTATCTAATCATTTCCTTTTTTTACCAGTTGGTGTCAACAAAACTGCTGAGGAATAGCTTCCTCACGTCTTTAATTTTCTTCTTTATTTTTCAAATCGAGAAAAGAGAAATATCACAGTAGTTAGCCGCTAGCTCACGGCCTTTGTTAAGAGGCACGGATAAGCATTTTTGTTTAGCTTCAACTTCACAACATTTTATTACACTGCATATTACATTTCGTTTAGCACTGTGAATAGTCTGCTCACATTTTCGAGAAACTAACATTTGTGTTTACGGTAACAAACAGTTATATTCGTACCATTAACCTACAAAAGGTTCCGCTATTTACTGTATAGGCTATGCTCTAAGTTGTAGTGATAGTAGTAATGTTATTTCAATTTAAATTAAGTTTTTTTGTTATTTTAAATTTAAATAAATATATTGTAAATAAATAAATAATTAAATTTATTAAAATTATTTATAAAACTACACCTTGTTTTTTATAAAAATATAAAAATTAATTTTAATTTTAATTCAAAATCACATGAAGTAGCCTAACTCTTTTGTTGAATATTGAGAAGTTAAAAAATTGGTATAGTATTTATTTTTTAGAAATATGGTAAGTGTTGTATAATATTTTATTATTTTGTAAAATTGTTTTGTATTACAGTATTTTAAGATTATTATAAATTAAACTGTTATTAATACTAAAATTTGTAAATGAAATTATGTACAGAAATAAAGAATTATTATTATTATAGTTGTTATGTTTGTAGTACTGAAATTGAAGTAGTCGCGCATGCGCACTGATGCTGTTCCTCCTTTACCCCTAGTTGCAAACAAGGGCAAACTCGTGACTCAAGTGACTATAAGAAATTTACTGTATTAGGTCTAATAATAGTTAGACTTCCGCCTACCATTTTTGATACGTCTACGATTACACTAGAAAGTAAAGCTTAGGCCTACTCTATGGATTTGCATGAGTCGTATAGGAACAGTGATGACTCAGAGGGCGAATATAAGCCCAATGAGGTTTTCTCTTTTAGATAAATAAGCCGTGTATGAGCAAGGGTGTTTTCGAAGCGTGAACAATTCGGTTTAAAAAGGGTGTTCAGTTTCGATTAAGCCACGACCCAATTAGAAAATATTAAACGGTACGTTTAATACAACAAAAGCGGAGACAAGAAGAAAAAGAAGAAGAAGAAGAAGGAGGAGGAGGAGGAGGAGGAAAGGGATTGTGTTCATCTGTGGAAGAGCACGGTGATTTTCTTTATGACGTCATCATCAATTTTATAAAGCGGTTTGCAAATTGAGTTTAAGGTCAATTTGACTTTATAATGACGTAGTGAGGTCCCTCAACCCCTTTTGCTTGTATTTTCCCTGTTTGCTTTGTTTGTTATACACTCGCCCACTCATCAGTTTAAAACGCTTTGTAACTCGTATCCGTAAACACCTCAAATATCTCTTTCCATACTAATTCTTAACTCGACTTAACAATCTTCTGTTATCTTCTACTTTCATTTATAAGGTGATCAAAAAATTATTTGACAAAAATCTCCTTCATGAGACGATGTGTGTATCTTTCATGGCTCGTGGAAATTTTTAAAAAGGCTTACCTTTAGGAAAAACCATTAATACAGTCCAGCCTCTCTTAGTTTTCTCCTAATGTAAACAAATAATGACGTCACTGAACATGCGCATTATATCAAAATGTGTACACGCTGATTGAAAAGTAATAACAAAATACTTTCAAATTTATTTAAATTCAAAATACTTTTAAAAGTATTTTTATAAATGAAATTGTTAGGCCTACATCATATCATGACTGATATTTTAAGTACTTTAAGTACTTATAATTTCAAAAATAGTTAACTTAATATGAATACGACATCCGTAAAGTCGCAGACTCTAGCGTGCACCCTGTAGTAGGTGGCTTTTATTTTTTGACAAAAGGAGCAAACTAAGAACGGCTAAACTGTATGCTTTTCACGGTAATGAGCTATGCTGTTCCACATGTTTAGACCAATCAAAAAGTGTGCCAGCGTTGCCAGATTGTACCTGACAAACATTACGCAAGCATGCGTTTAAGAGCCGCAATAGGTCACTCTTGTCTTGCATCTCGTACTGAACACATCGATTATACAGTGCGTTAATATGCAATACTTCATAATATAATCAGCTGATTGTATGTTTATAAGTTAAAATTTATATTAAAAGACGAAATAAATAGCTGACAAAATATTTAACAGAGCTACAAGAGCAAGTATTGGCAACGTTGCTGCAAGTGATTGGCTAGCTATAAAGTGGGTGGGTGGGGGGGGCAATGCATACTCTTAAGAGCTCATCACCCTTGAAAAACAGTATAGTGATTTCTGTATATACTCTTTAACAGGATGACACTTTTTTTGTTTCCGAATTTAATTTCTTGACTTGGGGGCACTTCCGGTCGAAACCACATCTTTAAACACAATGATTTCTGTATCTACTCTTTAAGACGAATTGATTGATACTATTTTTGTTTCCAAATCCGGCTTTTGGCGACGAGTTAAGTCGTCACCAAAATTAGCTGTTTAACAGCTGATTTTCGGAGACGAGCGTTCCTGGTTCAAATCCTAGTAAAGGTAGTTACTTTTATACAGATTTGAATACTAGACAGTGGCTACCGGTGTACTTTGGTGGTTGGGGTTCAATTAACCATACTCTCTCAGGAATGGTCGGCCTGGGTCTGTACAAGACTACACAGTCTCATTTACACGTCATGCATATCATCCTCATCTGATTGGGTCATGGGGTTGCTTACTGTTCTCAATTGAACAGATTGCAACGTACACAAATTAGGAATAAAAAAAAAAATTGTGCATCAAAATGAAGGATATTCACGACCGCAAAATTTGTGTAGAAAAAATCATAAACCAGAAAATTCAGTTCAGATCACAAGCCAAAAAAACTTGGCAAAAATGGACAGACGAAGAGAAAAAGGCGCAAAGTGAGATGATGAAAGGTTTTTGGGAAGCTAAAAGGAGGAACAGAGCCACCACCAACAGCTAGATGTTTGTGTTTTTTTGCGCTCTCCTTAACGGGAATATACGCTAATAATAATAATAATTTTTTTTGATGGCCTCCTGTCACCCCTTACAGCCATTCCAACCTCCATGAAAGGGACTAACGGGCAGCGGGGGGGGGGGGGACCTACATGAGTAGAACAAGTGCAACAGCAACAGATAGAAATCCTTGAAACGCTCCACTTACCTATCGGCACGTAAATACAAGGGACGTCAAAAGAAAAACACTAACTCATATGTCAATAAACTTATAAGTAAATATGCGCAGGGATTGGCAATGGTACCACACCTCCAGCGTGGAAAGACAACAATGATGAGAAAGAAAAGAAACACTAACAATAAGACAAACAACCAAGTAAAAAAAACCAATTATCGAAAAAAAGATAATAAGAATAATTATTATTTTATTAAACATTATTTTCTTTTGTTTGCACCACTACATATATGATTACGAACAGCCAAAACAAAATAAAATAAAATAAAAAACTCACCTCAGAGTATTATATCATATCGAGATCTTTCGTCTCCCTCGGAGACATCATCAGGAATTAAAAAAACATAAAACATAAAACACAAACACAATAGTGGTCGTAGACCACGTCAATTGTTCAAAACAATAGCTATCCTAAAGCACCATTCCGCGCGCGGTTTATTCGGCCGAATTATGATGATTTCGGCCGAATAAACCGCGCGCGAAATAATGCTTTAGGATAGCTATTGTTTTGAACAATTGACGTGGTCTACGACCACTATTGTGTTTGTGTTTTATGTTTTGTGTGATAAGTGTTTTTTAAATTCCTGATAATGTCTCCGAGGGAGACGAAAGATCTCAATATGATATAATACTCTGAGGTGAGTTTTTTATTTTATTTTATTTTGTTTTGGCTGTTCGTAATCATATATGTAATAAGAATAATATATATAAGAATAATAATATATATATATAAGTATAAAAGATATGTGAAAAGTGCTCTAACTTATTGATTAGTTTTAGTTACTTTATACTTTTTAGTTGTTCAAGTATTTAAGAAAAGGAGAAAGGGCTTTTAATACTTATTTTAGGAAAATGATAACGACGCTTATGATGATTATTGTTGTTCTGTTATTAGGAGGATACGTTTATAGAGAGATGAATTCAAAGGGAACAACTAAATTAATTAAATAAAGAACGAAAAGCGAAGCGAATTGCGATGCTTGGAATTTATTTCAATTTAAAATATGTTGATAAGAGGATAAACTTTTAAAGTTTACCTTTTGTGTAATTATTTTTCCTAAAAGGAATAAAACGGAAAAGCAAAAGCCAAAAGCTATGGAGAGAATAGGCAGCTAAAGTATAATAATAAAATATGTAAACGGTAAATAAGTTTCTCTTACAGCTAAACTTGAACAGGTATTTCCCTACACTGTACTATATTATACCGGGTTACCAGAAATTAATTTCACAATAATGTATCATACCCACCGGGTTGGTCTAGAGGCAAAGTCGTCGCAAAAATCAGCTGTTTAACAGCTGATTTTTGGAGATGAAGGTTCCTGGCTCAAATCTTTTTTTTTAATTCCTAATATATGTGTACGTTTCAATCTGTTTAATTTAGAACAATAAGCAACCATTTGACCCAATGAGATGAGGATGATGTGTATGACGTGCAAATGAGACTGTGTAGTCTTCTACAGACACACTCACTGAGTATGGCCAATTGAACCCTAACCATCAAAGTACACCGGTAACCGCAGTCTAGTATTCATATCTGTATAAAAGTAACTACCTTTACTAGGATTTGAACCAGGAACCTTCGTCTCCGAATATCAGCTGTTAAACAGCTGATTTTGGCGACGACTTTACCTCTAGACCAACCCGGTGGGTTCAAATCTTAGTAAAGGTAGTTACTTTTATTCGGATTTGAATACTAGACTGTGGTTACCGGTGTACTTTGATGGTTAGGGTTCAATTGGCCATACTCAGTGAGTGTGTCTGTAGAAGACTACACAGTCTCATTTACACGTCATTCACATCATTCTCATCTCATTGGGTTGCTTATTGTTCTCAATTGAATAGATTGCAGCGTACACAAATTAGAAAAAAAATGTGTCATGGTGAGTGAAAATTATATGTTGGTACATGGAACCACTTTCTTCGTACAGTGATTTGAAACGCTGAATTACAAAATTACAGGTTCCCTGATAGGGCTAAAAGAAATAAAAAAACGAAATAAATGGAAAATTTTTAAAATGTTTATCCTTAATTTAAAACAAAATTAAAATGGTTAGAAAATCATTGTGTGTGTGCTTATGACCACACGATAGAAGTGAAAACTTCTAATTAAAAAAAATCTGGTGTGAAACCCTCACACAACTTTCTCTTTCCAATGAAAATAATTAAAAATAACCCTAACATTAGTAATAAAACATTAGAAATAAACAAAAAACTAACCTTAATAAACATAACCTTATCTTAATCATGAGTGAAAGACACAAAATTAAAATCTACCTCAGTTTGGCTTAAAAATGAGGAAATCACTCTTTCACGCTAAACTAGACTCTGTAGAGAAAAATGTTCTAAATAAATGTTGTGGATCTTTTAATTTCCTATAAACTTGATTATAGACACTTTTGTCATAAAATGCATACTTACAACGACATCTTAAAGAAAATCGATTTTTCACACGTTTACGTGAGAAAAAAACAGAAAATCGCTAATTAGTCTACCGCTAAATTAAGCATTATACAAAAAAAAGTTGAAATAAAAGTTGTAGGATTTTTAATTCTCTAAAATTTTTTATATAAAATTTTGCGCTAAAATGCATATTAAAGCCGTAATTTTAAAATAAACAATTTTTTTACGTAAAAACAGCCTCACGCAGAATTTCAGCAAATATGGCGCCTACCCTATCTTGTAGAGCATAAAAAAGTTAGTAAACCAGGCGGTTTTAAAAAAATCGTGAGACCAGGTTTTGAGCAAATCGCAAAAAAGTGAAAAATTACACGAATAAACTACTACTTCCGGTGGACCGATTTTGATGAAAATATTCGTTTCGGGTCCGGTAGTAATATGTAACTTAAGTTTCAAGTTCAGAGAAGGATTGGGTCGACCATTATGGTGAATTATGGCGTGACGTCTTAAGAACTAATGGTGGTTTAGTGAAGATGCTTTGTGATAACTGTAACCCAGATATGATCTCAATGGAAGAACTTACCACAGCTCTGCAGCGTGGGAAGAATAGGAAAGCAAGTGGTTTGGATGGTTTGAGGATGGAACTCCTAAAATATGGTGGCCTCTTTTTAGGCCTTCGTCTGCTACATCTATACAATATGTGCTGGAAAAGCCATAAAGTACCGAAAGACTGGAATTCAGCAAAAATAATTAACTTGTTTAAAAAAAATGATAGAAATCTATGTGCCAATTATAGAGGTGTAACACTGTTAAACACAGGCTATAAGCTGTATGCATCCGTGGTCAATGAGCGTTTAAAAGTATTGGCAGAATGTTTGATAAATGAAGAGCAGATGGGTTTCAGAAAGGGGAGGTCGTGTACGGACGCTGTATTTGTTCTTAAATTGATGATACAAAGAAGAAGGGAGTTTAATCTAGAAACCCATCTAGCGTTCATTGACTTTGAAAAGGCCTTTGATAGTGTTAATAGAGAGCAGCTTTGGGAGATAATGTATTTGCAAGGATATCCCCCACATCTGATATCAGTGGTACAGAGTTTGTATGAAGATACAGCTGTCCATATACAGGTTGGAAATAGACTGACATCTGCGATTGATACAAATAAGGGGGTGAGACAGGGTTGCAGTTTGTCTCCGACGCTTTTTAATATATATATAGATTGGATTCTGAACAGGTGGAAGGAGAGCATAAATGCTGGTGTACAGATCGCCGATTATGATTTAAGCTGTTTGCTATATGCGGATGATCAGGTAATTATCATGGAAACTGAAAATGATTTGCAGAAAGCTGTGTTTGAACTACAAAAGATCTGTGAGGGTTATGGAGTGAAGCTATCTGCCGCTAAGTCAAAGACTATGGCCTTTAAGGGCAAGTATCCAGTCAGAACGAAAATCGTTATACATGATAAGGTTTTAGAACAAGTCTCGCATTTTAAATATTTAGGATGTGACGTAGGTAAGCTTTTTAAAAGATGACGATGTTATGAATAAACTGAATAAGTTTAGAACAATTTGCGGGACAATACATCGAACTTTGAAAAATAAGACAAGAAAGGATACAAGAATTAAACTGTACAAAACTATGGCAGTCCCGGTTTTGCTGTATGGCAGTGAAAGTTGGACCATGACGCAACGAGAGAGATCTCTAATACAAAGTGCAGAAATGAAGTTTTTAAGGGCGACGGCAGGCTATAATAGACTGGACATGAAACGTAATGAAAGTATTCGAGCAGAATTACAGGTCCAACCACTATTAGACAGCATTGAGCGCTACAATTCCAGGTGGTGCGAACATGTGAATAGAATGCGAGAGGAAAGACTACCAGTCCAAATATTAAGTTATGCCCCACGGGGTAGACGTGATAGAGGAAGACCGCTACGAAGTTGGGTGCCGGAACAGGCTTTAGGCCTATCCGTGTTTGGGTGATGATGATGATGATGAGTTTCAAGTTCGTACGATGTTCCGTTCTTGAGATATTCTGCACACACACACACACACACACACACACACCCACACACGCACGCACACACGCACGCGCACGCGCACGCACAAACAAGTAGTAGGTGGGTACGTTGAGCACACTTGGCTCTTAAATCAAAATAAGGACCACTTTTTATGAAATCAAACCAGCTCTTAAATCAAAATAAGAACCACTTTTCAAAAATCACCTCTTAAATCAAAACAAGGACCACCCCTTAAATCAAAATAAGAACCACTTTTCAAAATCACCTCTTAAATCAAAATAAGGACTATCTCTTAAATCAAAATAAGCATCACTTTTTCAAAAAACATGCTCTTATTTCAAAATAAGGACCACTTTTACTCTCGTACACGACTAAACACAATTGAGAGGATCTCTTAAATCAAAATAAGGACCATCCGCTAAATCGAAATCACACTGAAATCATTTTCAAAGGGCCGAAGCCCTTTAAAAAACAGTTATCTTTTAATATCTAATATCCATATGGTAGTGTATCAATTATTCCATCTTCTTCTTCCAATATAACTCTCTTATCATAATCAAACTGAAATTTCTTTAGAATTTGTTTGTTCAAATACGTAAGATTGCGCCTTCCTATATGGAATTTTAAGCTAGCAGAAAATAAAGGCGAAACTGAAGAAATTTCGGCTACCATCGTTATTTCCAAATAACAACATACAAATAATGTCTAATTTTAAAATAACAACTATATCATTATATCCAAATAACAAATAGCTGAAAATTTTTTATCATGTTAAAAATTATGTTTTCTATAATAAAGACAATGAAAAATAATTATATATTTACAATCCCGAAAACCGAAGAAACTAAAAATTTACTAGCCAATGGAATTATTGCAAACCGTTGGAAAACATCCCCAGAAGTAACATTTCCTCATTTGGTTAACCCATCTGAGGAGATTAGAGAAACAATTAGACAAGTACAAAGGCAGGAAAGATTTAAATCTGTGAGAAATTATCTCGAAGAAAATTTTAAGAGACTTTTAGACAAAGAGATTTTAAAAAGAACAATAATAATTAGAAAAGAACCACCGAAAAAGAAATACGAGATAATCGAGAAATCTGAATTGGGAATAAAACACACTGTTAAAGCTAATGATTTACTAGGTATAAACTACAATGAAATTTGTCCTAATACGATGATAAAGAAATTTTGCACCGAAAATATAAACACTCTTATTACCGATATTGGTGATATTAATTACACGGAAAACTACAAAGAAGACAACACCAATTTGTTTAAATCTTTAACAGCACCTTTTTGCGATAACATTATGTTGATTACCATTCTCGGTGTAGAAGATCTAGACGAAAGTAAAAATCTTGTCTCGAAAAATATCTGCAGTATTTGTAACATGTATTTAAGAAGAATTTTTAGCAAGTACAAATTATCTAAACATGGTGTAAAAGCAAAAAAAACCATCTATAATTCCCATCGAACTATTGGACAAAAAATTTATAAACATTATTCCGAGAGAATCTAGAGAGAAAATTAGGAAAAAATACAAGAAGAAATTTGTCGTATTTCCATATAAAGTAGAATTATCTGATTCTAAACTTTCTGAGATCCTTAAGGAATTACCAGGAATCTTAGAGGAAATAAAGGTATGTAATTATTTTTCATCCGATTTGGATATTACCCAAGATTTTACTGGAATATTTAACAAGAAACAAATGTGCAATTATCTTGTAAACAACTTTGATTTCGCGTTAGAAAAATCTTGAGTGAAAGCACGCAACAGAATAGTACTTAACGACAAAGATGTGGGTTTAGACTGTTTATCGTGGATTTCCGGAAATGTTCGAACGAAAATTTACAATAAATTTGTCTGCCAAATGACTTCGCCTGGTGTAAACAAAGACATTGGAAACCACATAGTAAATTTTATATTAATAAAATTGTCCAGATGAGCGACTGGGAAAAAACGTTTAATGATCCAAGAGCAAAAACACACGGAATAACACGACTGGAATCTACGATATATAATGACTTTAACAATACTTATGATGATGATTTTACAGAGTATAAAGATCCGATAAAAGATTGTGTTTCCGTGTTTAATAATAATACCAAATATTTTACCAATGCACCTATGTATTCTGTACCTTTCTCTGCACAGTGGCAGAAAATTAGTGATTGTTTAAAAAATAGCTGTTGTGTTATGTTTAAAAATCTAATGTACTATTGTTTATGGGGGAATAAGAGAACACGTAAACTTATTGGTTATAAAATAAAACTACCAGATTGCAACATAAAACGCGAAAAGATTAAAAATTATATCGTTAACGCCTTTAGTTTTAATAATTTACCTATAAATGTTGTAAAAATTTTTTCCCAGTCAAGAAACAGAATTTACCATACTACACAGAGCTTACATAAAACAAGGAAAAACATTCTTTTCCCAACACTCGACTTTATACGTATACAGTTATTCCTAAAGACATAAATCCTGCAGAAAAAGGATTAATCGATACTAAAAACTGTATGCCGTATTTTAACACAAAACGAGTCAATATTACAAACAATCTTAATTATTTCGAAACACAGGAAATTTACCCGGATAATCAATGTGTAATTTACTGTATAAAAAAACTTGAGAAGATAGAAGAGGAGAAATTTATACAAAAAATTAAGAGAGAATTCGAAGATAGAGAGGGCTTGTTAAATTTAGAAGATGCTAAACAAGCTTTAGCATTAAAAATACAACACAAAAAATAATAGCCTATGGAAACTTTGAAGAAAAAATTCCAGATTCCTTGGGTAGAAATGTCTTTGCATTCTAAATTTGACGTATTCGGTTTCGTTATCGATTCTTCTAGAAATTTTCCTGTTGTTGCAGTATACGGCAGAGTGAATTCTAAAGATAAAATATGTTACGTAAAAGGTCCGTTAAAATACAAACCGATTGAATTCTCCAAAAGCGAAATAATAAACACAGAAGGATTTTTCCCTATAGATTATTCCAGTCGTAATTCAAAATTAACGATGTATTATTGGCCAAAACCTGAACCATTCTTAAAATTAAAAATAGAAGGTTTAACGCAATACAAAGGTAAGAGTTTCCCGAAAATTTCTCTAGATAGCAAATACTCAGAATTATCCGATCCTGTAGAAAAAACCGCAGTAGAAAATGCAGAGAAACTACTATCTAACGTTTTAATGTTAGAGTTTCCAACACACGTAAACACGAGTAAATGTGTTGAGCTGGAAACTCTAGAAGAATCTGTTTATACTGTGCAATCGATAGAAGAAAGAATTTTTGAGGAAAAAACGGTATTTATTTACACTGCAAGATAAACAGTATAATTTTATTTCCAATTATTTTCTAGAAAAAGAAATCCAAGAGAAAATAGCAGAAGATTCTCTAGATCTAAAATTTAAATTTAAAATTAAACTGGAACGATTAAAAACAACACCGACTAATAAACAGGAACGCCTAGTGTTTATATCGCAGTAAAAATTAATTTTAAAGGCAGATTTGCCTTTAAAATACACAATATTAATATTTACACTCGCAATCGAGAACCAATTTCTCGAATTTATCTTTGTCTTGTTCTTCTAGATAAGTGGTAAATTCTTCCACAGAAAATTCGAGAAATTCTTTTTAACGGGCGACTAACCATAAATCCAGCCGAATAAGTTCGATACAATTACAACCGAATTTTCTTCTCCTGTAAAATTTCTTCCCGATTTTATTTAGATTTTTATAAGTGATTTTAAACTGATCTTTTACAGGTGTTAGTTTTATCAAATCCTCGTCTGATTTTTTATTCTTATCGAAAAATCCCAGTCTACGATACCCTGCAATTCTTTCGTCGGAAATTATAACATCGTTGCCCATGTTTCTATTTATAAGTACGTAATCTTTTAACTTTTGCAGATAAAAAAAACACGCAGACAATACTCGAAGTTAATAAAAATAACAGAATAACGCAAGTAAAGTAAAATCAAAGAAGGAACCAGCTACAAAATTTATATCCATTTTGGTATACACTGGTGGCAAGGACTTCTGTATAATTTCCGGTAGTATTTTTTCTCTTCTTCCGTTTGTTCTTTTTCTTTTTTAGATTAGCGCGTCGATTTCTTCTTATTTTCTCAATTTTTGCATAGGAAAAATTTCAAAAATCTCTAGAATCTAAGTACGATATTTTTCTTACTGTAATTGGGTTACGAACTGTGGATAAGATTTCCCTTTTGTGTATTAATATAAAAATGTTAACCGAAAAATTATACATTAGATGTAAAAGGTTGCAAAGATTGCCTGGAGAAACGCCGTAGAAAAAAGACCACACTATTTTTTGTGTAGAAAATATCCAACTAGAATTAAAATTAGGAAAGTTCCTGCAAGGATAATGTACTTTTGATTTTCCAAGATAAATGTTGTTGCCTGGAAATCATCTTTTGGTTTCTGTGCAGGAATCTGTGTTTGTTTATATGCAGTTGGATCTTGTAGTATTGGATTTTGTGTAGGAATGAGTGTTGTTGGATTTTGTGCAGTTGGATTCTGTGGTCCAGGAACCACAGTAGTCTGCGAACACGATACCGTATTTACTATATCATCCATTTTTACTGAACCGTTTCTCTGTAAATCGTAAATAACCTGGCATATATTTATACTGCAATTGTGTGGAGAATCCAAAATCATATAATTCCCATCGTTTCTACATGGTTTATACCAGCAGTAAGAATCATATAATTCCCATCGTTTCTACATGGTTTATACCAGCAGTAAGAATCATATAATTCCCATCGTTTCTACATGGTTTATACCAGCAGTAAGAATCATATAATTCCCATCGTTTCTACATGGTTTATACCAGCAGTAAGAATCATATAATTCCCATCGTTTCTACATGGTTTATACCAGCAGTAAGAATCATATAATTCCCATCGTTTCTACATGGTTTATACCAGCAGTAAGAATCATATAATTCCCATCGTTTCTACATGGTTTATACCAGCAGTAAGAATCATATAATTCCCATCGTTTCTACATGGTTTATACCAGCAGTAAGAATCATGCCCTAGCAATTTATCTTGCAAAATTTTGTAGTCGCTTTTCTCCTTTCTGTTTATACATCTACAGTCCTCGGAATCCTTGTTGTTTCGACACCATTCTTCCTTTAGAAAATTTACTTGACCTCTGTACGCTAGGGTGTGTGCCCAATCTCGACACATTTTTCCGTACTCTCCTTCTGTTCTTAGCATAGCGCATTTTGTCATCGGTTTACCTGTTTCGGGGTTTTTAGGACAATTTCTTTCCGTCGGGAGAAAACAGATTTTCTCTAGAATTTTATTTGCTCCAAGGTTTTTATTCCCAAATTTATTTAAGTAAGTTTTTGCTTGTTTAGGATGTTTGATTTTATCTAGATCGTACACACAATGTTTGTGTTTATTTTCACTCCAAGCGAATCCTGTGCAGGGCTGAAGGAAGAAATATTTGTCAAGATTACACCAGTTTATATTTGTGTTTACGTCTACTTCTCGAGAGTAAAATTTCGGTGGGACGATCTCGGAGATCGTAGGCGTGTTTGCTACTTTGGAATCTATATTTCCCATTTATTTCCTACAGAATAAAAAAATCTAGGGTTCGGTTTGTTTTTAAGGTAAATTGCCTTAAAAATTACTATATTTTAAAATTCGCTATTTTTACAGAAATTTCTGTAAATATTTTTTTTGTGTAATTTTATTGGTATTTACAATTAAAAATACATAGATTTTTTAGAAAGGAGATAAGGCAACAGGAAAAAGAGAGAATTTTATTTGTATAAATATTGTGCTATAATGAACTTGGTTTTAGAACTTGGTTGCAAAAGCAAGGTCATTTATATAGTTTTCCAATATTTTCCGTATTCTTCTACCAAAAGCATTAACTTTACACTTCTCATTATCTTCAAAAAATCCTTAAAATTTAACGACAAATATTTCAGTTTCGGAAAATCGTGTACAATTTTTCCAACACTTCGTAGTTTGAAAAAATAACTTTCTGATATCTTAAAATTCCGTTTTACAAACACAGCCCACGATTCTTCTGGGCTTTCTACTAAAAAATAATTACGATATAGGCCTACTTGCAAATAGTAACCGAACGCAGCATAGGGCCTACATATAAAAATGTTTCGCTTTAAATTTTTCCAAGGTGTTGTTGTACGAGCATAGAAACGTGTAAATTTCTTCTTTATTTTTGGTACGCGGCATATTTGTCTCGACAATATTAATATCGGTCACAAGTTTTTTCTGTAAATACGTATGCAGATTTTTCGGATTATTTTCTGTGTTTTTAGATTTTCTCTCTAATTTTAATACTTTTTGCAAACCATTTCTTGGGCGAATTGGCAGAATAATTTCTCCTATTTTAATTTTGTTCTTTATGTCATCCATACTGCTTTCTTCTATTGCCTTTAGAATTTTTAAGCAATCTTCGTGATAAGTTTTTAATTTTTTAATGTCGGTAAAATAGTCGAAATCTTTATCGAACGCTATTTGCAAAAACACTTTACTTTTTTCTCCCATAATTTAGCTTACTCTCAAATACGCTGTCTCGACTCCAACCGAATAATACAGCAGAGAATATGTGTATATATCAAACAGGAAATTACGCTCTTTATCTGTACTGATATAATTTCCTTGTTTTTTCCTTCTATATATTTTTCACAATGAAACTTTTACCGCAATTAGGATTAAAAATAATTACTGCAAATTTTATCGTATATGATAAACAAACGCTAATCGAACGGCAAACTAACGCTAATCGAACGTAAACAAACGCTAATCCAACGCTAATCGAACGTAAACAAACGCTAATCCAACGCTAATCGAACGTAAGCAAACGCTAATCGAACAGTAAACGAACGCTAATCCAACGCTAATCGAGCATAAACAAACGCTAATCGAACAGTAGACGAACGCTAATCCAACGCTAATCGAGCGTAAACAAACGCCAATCGAACAGTAAACGAACGCTAATCCAACGCTAATCGAACGTAAACAAACGCCAATCGAACGTAAACAACAACAGTAAATAGTCAGCACAAAAACCCTACCCAGAAATCGTCTTAGATAATTTTTCTTGGGTATTTCCACAGTTTCCAATGCCGGTTTTTTTTTGTAGTATTTGTAGTATTTTTTCTCCCCTATCTCTTCAATCTGTGTGTTGAAATTAATCCTAAGCTTATACAAGCTATTGAGGCTTATAATTATTGGAGAAAAATTTTTTACGCATCTAAAATAAACTTGTTGGAAAATCTCTCGGCGGAATTCGCTGCAGTATTTCTTGCGGAAATTATCTAAGCTAGAGTGCTACTAAATAGAAATAGAAAATACAAGCTGTATGACATTTTAATTTTCATCAGATTTTATGCAACGCAAATCATTAGAATATTATCTCTTATAATCATCAGTGAGATTACAGTAGGCCTATATGGTATTACGTAAAACGAGCAAGTGTTTTAATTTCGTGGATTGAAATTGATAAGATTAGTCTAGTTATCTAAAGCTTGCTTTTATTTGCCTTTTAGTATAATATCAAAATTATTGCAATATATTTGCCTTTAACATAACTTAGATATGAGATGTTATTTAATTTTATCTTAACAAGAGATTATGTTTTCTCATTATTCATTAAAAAAAGGTTTGATACGGTTGCTATCTTGAAAAATGTTCCCATTGGTGTTGATGTTCGTACACTACAGTGTGTTTAGTGAGGTGAGATTTTTTAATTTTTTTTCAAATTATGTTACTGATTTTTTTTCCCAAGTTAGGAAATAAAAATGTGCAGATCTGTAGTCTCAAATAGGTACGATATTGGGTAATAACTTTTTTCACAAGTTATAATAATAGTAATTAGTTTCGGTAGGCCTACGTTCGTTATATTGTCAACACTGTTGGCATAGGCCAACAGCTCATATAACTCTAATTAAATTAATATTTAATCATCACAAAAACTGTTACGCCTATCATTTACAGTATTTTAATTTATACAATTATTTCTTTTAGGGGTCAACATACTTTGCGAGCACATCAGATTTCATTGGTGATGTGTCTCGATCATCCGGATTTGTTGACAAGTCAATGCTAATTAGAACAATTATGACCGGACCAAAAAGTATACTCGTTACTGCACCTCACAGATTTGGCAAGTCTACAAACATCAACATGTTGAAAACATTTTTATCAGTTACGTCTTTGAATGATAGTGAAATTTTAAATACCTTTAAAACATTAAGAATTTACAAAAAAGATGAAACTTTTTTTAAAAGTAATTTTGGAAAATATCCCGTATTACATATCAGTTTTGATACTAAATTTGTCATTATAAATTACGAAAAAGCCATGAACCAATTTCGACAATCAATACATACATCTTACATACAACACGAATATCTAAAGGACAGCCCGTATTTAAAAGACTATGAGAAAGCATATTTCAGTAACTGGTGTCAGAATTACGAAAAAATGACTGAATTCAATGTGATGGTATCTCTTTGCCATCTCTCTGAATATTTACAAAATCATCATAAGAAACGAGTAGTAGTGCTCGTCGACGAGTACGATGCTGTGATTAATAAAGCATTGCGTAGATGTAAAAATGATGAAGACATTGAAACGATTGTAGACGCAACATCTATGTTAATAGGTTCACTGGCAAAGTCTAATGAAAATGTCGATAGGACTATAATTACGGGCATTTCCTACATATCAAGTGCAGGGCTCACAGCATTTGTTAACAATCTGTGCCACTATAGGTTTTTAGATGATCACTCGCTCGTAAATTTTTATGGATTCACAGAGAAAGAAACTGATCTTTTGTTTCTTAAGAAGGAATTTAAATCATATGCTGGGAATAAAAGTTTAGCCAAGGATTGGTACAATGGCTACGTCTGTAAAAGGAAAAGACACATTTTTAATACATTTTCATTTGTAAATTTTTTACAAACCGGTAAATTCATTCGTCATTGGTCTACAAGTGAATATTCTACATATATTTATAAAATGCTACAAGATCCAGAAATTCAAGTAACTTTTACTAAGTTGCTAGCCGGTAAAAGCATAAATATAAAAGTTTATGATAGAATCACCATAACTAGAGTTTTGGAAATAAAAAACTTACACGGAATGAATACAGTCTTACGTAAACCGAACAGAGATCTATTATTATCTCATCTGACCGAATTGGGATATTTGACTTATGATTCATCCGAGAAGACGGCGGCTGACTACGAATATTTTAATGTAAAATTACCAAATAAGGAAGTTTACACCATTATTTTTGAGGAATTCAAGGAGTTTTTCATTAAGAAATGCAATCTGTCTTCGTCTTCAGAACGGTATACCTACCCTAAATTTATTCAATGTATTTTAAAAGCCGGAGAAAAGTGTTTAAGTACGTTTGCAACAGAAAGTATAAAGGCGGTTGTAAAAAAGATATTTTAACATAAATCGTAACATTTCACTACAAAACAAATATTCAAAGGCAACTTTAAAAATTTAATTCAGGTATGTGTCAACAGATTATTATCTAAAGTTAATTCTATATTTTTAATATAATTAAATAGACTCTACACTATTACGAATATATTTCTTTACAACCCTTATATAACTAATAAGCATGTTAAGTTCAAATAACGACTTGTAAAATATCAAATCTCGGTCTATTAAATATCAAAAATTACAAATTTAATCTCTAATCGAAATGTTTACAAAAGAAAACTACCCTGGATATAAAATTTAGGTTTAAAATAAAATTAGGCAGACTAAAGACAACAAAAAACAAAGTAATGGAAAGGCTAGTTTTTATTTCGCAGTAAAAACATAAAAGGTAATTTTTAAGTCAAATTGTCTTAAAAATGTCATGGTTTAATTTTTGCACTTCCAGTTAAGCACTAAGTGTTCTGTGGAAGAATTATTCGACTTTATTTTCGAGAAAGATCATAAGCGTCTAGAGAAAATTCTAGACGACTGCAAATGCCACAACAAGAAACTAGGGGATGTAAAGGTAGAGAGCAAACCGGACGATCCAGAGGAAATTTACCCGGATACAAGTAAGCTTTCTACTGCAGATACAAATTTTAAACCCAATTTCGACAAGAAAAATATCGTACTTAGATTGTAGAGATTTTTAAAATTTTTCCTGTGCAAAAATTGAGAAAATAGGTTTTATAAAGATACTAGAAATTAACTTTGCTTATAAGATGCCGTGCGTATTTTCACAAGAGGAAATTGACGCGTTAATCTGGTTGAAAAATAATCCTCCAGTCGAACTAAAAATTTTCACTAAAAAGAAAAAGAACAAACGGAAGAAGAGAAAAAATACTACCGGAAATTATGCAGAATGCAAAAGCGTCCTTGCCACCAGTGTATACCAAAATATAGAAATCTGGTGGATTTTTCAGAATTTTTTAACCTAAGAGAAGTAGTAGAATACATCGATCTATATTTTCCAGAGAAATTTATAGAAATTAGTAGACAATTGTACACATATGTAAAATTTTCAAAGGCAAGCTGCCTTTGAAACAAATATTCCTCTAGAGGTTTACTGTGTTACAAATACCAGTCTTTCTTTGTGTTTTTGTTTCGTAGTTTTTATCCTCTCGAGTTTGACTTTGAATTTTAAATTCAAATCTAGGGTTTTTTCTGCAAGTTTAGTTTCTAGTTCTAATTCCATAAAAAAATTAGAAACTAAGCAGTCTGGGACGTTCTGTAGTTTAAAAATGTACCGATTCTTTCCACGGAAAGAATACGATTTTATAGATTCTACTAGGTATACGCCTTCTTCTAAAGATTCCAATCTTCTGCAGGAACCCACTGTAGCTCGGTCTACCTCCGGACTTTTTATTATCGCAAATTTTTCCAGGGATTTTTTACCGTATATATTTTTCTGTTGGTTTTCTGTATCATTAAGCAACTCAAATCTCGACACGGACTTAATTTCCGGGTAGATATTCCCTCCCTTTGTAATTTGTGTTGTCTCCGACTATAAGTTTTGTAAACGGATATGCTTTGGTCCAGAAATGAAACTCGAGTTTGTTTTTATTCTGGTTTGTATATTCGACTTTGATAAAACCATCTGACCGTATAAATTTACTCGCTACAAAATCTAGGAAACTTTTCTTTTTAATTCCTTTTATGTAGAAAACGCCGGTGAATCCACCGACGCTTCCGTATACAGCAACAACTGGGAAATTTACTCGATTGTTTACCGTAATTCCGTAGACGTTTACAACAGAATTCAAAGGGAGTTCCGACCAGCTACATTTTAACTTTAATTTAATTTCTATGATTTTTCTCTCGTTTTCGTTGCGAATTTTTAAAAATTCTATCGCTTCGTTAATTCCCCGTAGTTTTTGTGATTTTTCGAAATCCTCTTTAATCCCACATATAAAAACGGCCTCTTCGTATTCCTCTTGTTTTTCCACACATCTTAATTTGGGAAAAACATCCGAGAGAATTTCCTGCACGTTGTATTCGACTGAATTTTTAGACAGCGCTTGTTTTTTATGTAAGAATAACGGAATCACGTGATCTGTTTCTACGATGCCGAGGTCTTGTGGTATAATATGTTTTGGTAGTGTAGAAAACAGACTACCGGCATTTGTAAAGTATGTTTTTTCCACATTTTACAAACGTTTTGTGTTCTAATTCCAGTGCGGACGGTTCTCCCAGAAATTTAACAACGTGCATGGGAAGTCGATTAAAAGAGAAATTACTGGTAATATATCTCTCGAGTAATTCTACGTCTACGGCTTTCTTCTTTGTTTTCTCTTGGTCGGAATCTTCTAGGTTTTTCTAGGTTTTTCTAGGTTTTATCTTCTAGGTTTTTCTAGGTTTTTCTAGGTTTTATCTTCTAGGTTTTTCTAGGTTTTTCTAGGTTTTTCTAGGTTTTTCTAGATTTTTGTGTATCCAGTAAGTTTGTTACCCCACAGACAGTAGTACAGCAAATCCTTGTAGATAACTAGACAGCTGCTGTGTAAACTTTCGCAGATCTTTTCCCACTGGCTTTGCAGAGGAACTACGTAGAAAGGTGCTTTTTCGAAATACTGTCGGGACTCGTAGAGTACCCGGGTACAATCAGCAATCGGGTCCATTCTAGATTCTAGCTCTAGAATGAAATAGTTGTAGATTGTTACTTCCAAGCGTGTTATTCCGTAATCCTGTGCTTTCGGATCGGAAAACGTCTGTTTTAGGCGTTTATCAGGGCAATTCAGGTAGTCTAATACGTGGTGTCCGATTCTTTTGTTTACACCAGGAGAACTCATCTGGCAGACAAATTTATTGTAAATTTTACCGCGAATATTATTAGAAACCCAGGACAGGCAGTCTCTTCCAACGTCTTTGTCCGTTGTCTACTATAAAAATATTGTAGTCGGTGTGCTCACATCTGTCGTGTTTTTTAGGAGGTCTAAACCTACGAGATGTTTAGTCATTTCTTGCTTGCGAAATACGCCAGTAAAATCCTGCGTAATATCTAAATCCTGGAAGTAGTAGGCCTACATATCAGCCTGGAGTTCGTTTAAAATTTTAGGTAATTCTAGTAATATTTTTTTCACAGATACGTCAGCGAGTTCTATTTTATACGGGAAAACTACGATTTCTTCTTTGTATCTGGCTTTAATCTTCTCGAAATCATCGGAGATAATATCGCTTATTTTTTTAGGTAAATTAGATAACCTGTGGACACTGGGTATTTTTGCTTTCACTCCGTGTTTAGCTAGAGGATACTTGGCGAAAATCCCTCGCAAATATTTGTTGCAAGACCCACAGATATCCGGGTGTACGAAACTGGGTTTATCTTTGTCCATGTGTTGTCTTCCCAGAATTTTTACTATCATTATGTTGTCACAAAACATACTAGAAATTGGATGGAAATAATCTTCTGTACTGCTCGTGTAATTTTCCGTGTAGTTTAAGTTTCCGATGTCCGTAAATAACGTTCCGATGTTTTCCGTACAAAATTTGTTAAGTAAATTCATCGGGGAAAGTTTCTGTAAATTCTTCCCAAATAAATCTTTTATTATTTTATTGTTGTCGTCCATTAGTATGGAAATTCTTATCACTATTTATTAAATATAGGATCAATTTTTCGGCTACCTTGGTTGGGATTCTCGAAGAAAAAAAATTCATATTGGCTTGTTTCTTCTCTGTGGACGTGCGGATCCATTCTCGTGTGGGGTTTAAAAAACAGGGTCTTATTTCCTTATAACCTCAAAATTTAATTCGGCTACCTGTGCGCTATAAGAAAATAACGGGGTATTTTTATTTTTCTCTTGTTTTTTACCTAGATTTAATCCGGGCTAAAACCACGCGCTATAAGAAAATAACGGCCATTTTTTATTTTTTCACTTGTTTTATCTACAGTTTTCCTTAGATATTTTTCAGCTACCTTTTTTCTAGATGGTATAACATTTTTGGATCTGTTTGATAGTGACGATAGTCTTAGGGTTAAACAGGTAATTCAAGATTTAGGTTATACAGTGAAAAATATAAGTTATATTGATTTTCAGAAGTTGTTAGCACCTTCACATATGACTATAGAAAATATAGATAATTTATACTTCGTAATGACAAACAAGAGAGTGGTCGAATATGACCAGATAGTTAGAGATGTTAAGACTAAGAAACTAGTGAACAAACAAATTCTAAAGAAATTTCAGTTTGATTATGATAAGAGAGTTATATTGGAAGAAGAAGATGGAATAATTGATACACTACCATATGGATATTAGATATTAAAAGATAACTGTTTTTTAAAGGGCTTCGGTCCTTTGAAAATGATTTCAGTGTGATTTCGATTTAGCGGATGGTCCTTATTTTGATTTAAGAGATCCTCTCAATTGTGTTTAGTCGTGTACGAGAGTAAAAGTGGTCCTTATTTTGAAATAAGAGCATGTTTTTTGAAAAAGTGATGCTTATTTTGATTTAAGAGATAGTCCTTATTTTGATTTAAGAGGTGATTTTGAAAAGTGGTTCTTATTTTGATTTAAGGGGTGGTCCTTATTTTGATTTAAGAGGAGATTTTTGAAAAGTGGTTCTTATTTTGATTTAAGAGCTGGTTTGATTTCATAAAAAGTGGTCCTTATTTTGATTTAAGAGCCAAGTGTGCTCAACGTACCCACCTACTACTCACACACACACACGCACACACACACTCATACACACGCGCGCGCGCACACGTGCACACACGCACACACACACACACACCAATTGCTAAAAACATGTTTTTGTGGGTTCAGGGGGTCTGAAAACGTGTAGATTCGGTGAAGAGTGCATCTTAAAATCGACATGAAAACAATACTTTCCTTCTTCTATATTCATATAGGCAAGAGAAAGTAAAAGTAGATTCAGTAATACAAAATTAAAATGTCGTAGCTGTAGCAGTTTTGAGAATGTATCGACAATTATTGGTATAGGTGGGGGAACCAGCAGTTGTAGAAAGCCAATTACTTTACTTAATATTCTAGACCCATACAGTATGATTGGCTTTTATTCGGTATTGAGAAATCGATTAACAAACAGGGTGATTTTTTATTAGTCCTGTTACCCAATTGTTAATGTCTTGCAATTTTTTTCTAAGAAAGGGATATTTTGTTTTGTGACACAAAGTTGGTAGCCCTACTCAACCGGTATAGATACGACAGTTTGAGTTGATTCTCCTTGAGTTGCGTAAAATTTTGTGCTGTTTCAGTCGTGTTACGAACAGAATGTCTTTTACCCTAGAACAACGGGTTTTCATTCTTGAACAATATTTTGCTACAAAATCGTATGCGAGTGTAAAATAATCATTTCAAATTAAATTTTTTGGTGTTCCTCCACTCTATTCTAGTCCATTTCTAGGCTAACTAACTGATTTTTAGAGGCAGGTATTGTTTGCAGCAGAAAACGTAGTGGTCGACCAACTCTCTTGACAGATGACGTTAAGAGAATGTGAAAACAAGATTGCTCAATTCTCCATGGAAAAGTTTACAAAAACTTTTCTCGCACGTTGATTTGTCATGTTCGAGTGCTCAGAAAGCTGCTAAAAAATTGAAATTGTATCCGTATCACATACGATTAGTTCTAGAGCTTCAGCCTCCAGATTTAAACAAGAGATTGTTTTAGGATAAAAGACATTCTGTTCGTAGCACGACCGGAAATGGCACAAAATTTTACACAGCTCAAGGAGAATAGGGCTACCAACTTAGTGTCACAAAGCAAAATTTATTTTTTTTAGAAAAATATTACCAGACATTAACAATTGGGTAACAGGACTAAAAAATCACCCTGTATAATCGATTAACATAAATAATCGAGATGAATAATCGGATCAATGACATGGTATTGGATATGATTCACAGTTTAGGGTTTAGAGAAGGGAATGAATTTAGGAGAAGAAGAAGAAGAAGAAGGAACAAGAAGGCTGTGTATTATTGGATGTTAGAAGAAACTTCTGTAAAAGACAAGGCAAGACAGAAAGAAGGGTTTGGGTTTGAGTTTGAAGCAAAGTCAATCTGATTGCGTCTCCTCCGGTCTGATCGATACACGCCCGCTCACTCCTCCCTTCACATTCTCCTCCCTTTCTTCACTAACTTAACTGACATCCCTTCACATTTTCTTCTTACATATTCTTCCCTCTTCTATCACTAACACACGCACAAGTACGCACACACGTATATCATTACAAAACCCATCCGTCTCTCTTCTTCTTCTTCTCTCTCAATACCACATTCTATATTAAAGCTACTATCAAGTGAAAGTTCACGATTACCTTATAAAATGTGACAATCCCACTTCCTATTTTATAAAAATTTTACCAAAAAGATAAAAGATTCTGAAATGTGGTAGAAGCACAAGAGTGATATCAAAAGTAGAATTGCTCAAGCTAGAAAAGCTTTTGAAATAAAAATCTGGTGTGAAACACTCGCACAACTTTCTCTTGCCGGTGCAAATAATTAACAATAAACCTAACATTAGTAATAAAACATAAGAAATAAACAAAAAACTAACCTCAACAAACATAACCTAATTTTAATCATGAGTGAAAGACGCAAAATGAAAATCGACCTCAGTTTGGCTTAGAAATACGGAAAATCATTCTTTCTCTCTAAAGTAGGCTCTGTAGAGAAAAATGCTTTAAATAAAAGTTGTAGATCTTTTAATTTTCTATAAATTTAATTTTATACACTTTTATTATAAAATGCATACTAAGGCCGAAATGTTAAAACAATCGATTTTTCTCACGTTTTCGTGAGAAAAAACAGAAAATCGCAAATTACCGCTAAACTAAGCGTTATACAAAAAAATGTTTGAAATAAAAGTTGTAGGTTTTTAAATTCTCTACAACTTATATTATATAACGTTTTGCGCTAAAATGCATATTTAAGCCGCAATCTTAAAAATATAATGTTTTTACGTAAAAACAGCCTCACGCAGAATTTCAGCCAACATGGCGCCTACCCTATCTTGTAGAGAATAAAAAGTTGAGTAAACCAGGCGATTTTAAAAAAAATCGTACGACCAGTTTTTGAGAAAATCGCAAAAAAGTGAAAAATTATACGAATAAACTCCCACTTCCGGTTGACCGATTTTGATGAAAATGTTCGTGTCGGGTCCGGTAGTGGTATGTAACTTAAGTTTCAAGTTTCTCGTTCGTACAATAAACCGTTTTTGAGATATTCTGTTTTCTCTCTCTCTCTCACACATACACACACAGACCAATCGCTAAAAAAATGTTTTTTAGGTTCAGGAAGTCTGAAAACTTGTAGATTCGGTGAAAACTGGATTTCTTAAAATCGACATGAAAACAATACTTTCCTTCCTATATATTCATATAGGCAAGAGAAAGTAAAAGGATAAAAGTTTCTGAAATGTGGTAGAAGCAAAAGAGTGATATCAAAAGTAGAATTGCTCAAGCTAGAAAAGCCTTTGAAATAAAAAAAACTGCTTACTGACTACAAACATTGGTTTACAATGAAAAATTTCTTAAAACATTATGTTTGGAGTGTAGCATTATACGGGAGTGAAATGTGGGTAATAGGGGCTGTAGAAAAAAAGACAATAGAAGCTTTTGAAATATGGTGTTATAAGATAATGTCTGACGATTACCTCAATGCATTGCTATTTGCGGATGACATGTGGATCTTACAAGAGAGTGAAGATAAGCTTCAAAGAGCAGTTTATGTTTTAAATTATTTATGTAAAAAGTATCATTTACGAGTTTCGGTTGCTAAATCAAAGGTTATGGCATTCAGAGGGAAGTATCCCACTCGTTCGAAGATTGTTTTAGACAATGTAGAATTAGATCAACTATCTGGGCTGCGATGTGAGCTTTGATAGGGACTTGGATGTAGAAGATAAAATAAATAAATTTCAAGATATTTGTGGTACCATTATCAGGACACTGGGTAACAGAGCTAAAATAGAGACAGTAGTGAAGTTCTACGTATAAGGTAATGGCAGCCCCAGTCCTTCTTTATGCAAGTGAGCCATCGGTTACCACAAAACGCCAAGAAAGTAGGATCCAAGCAAATGAAATGAGGTTTTGTAAGAAGGGTGAAGGGCTGCTCAAGGCTGGATCTAATACATAACGAAGAAATTAGATCCGAGTTGGATACATTTAGCTTGAAGGAAAAAATGGAGGAGTACCGGAATCAATGGAGGTAACATTTGGATCGGATGCCAGAGGAGAGAATACCTCTAAAAGTGACGGAATATGTTCCAGTTGGAAGAAGGGAGGTGGGTAGACCTCGAAGAAGACGGCAGTGTTCGAAATGTAAGGGTTGGAATGTCTCGTGTTTGTGTAGACGTGCAGAATGGTTTGTGAGTTCGGAACAGGCTTATGCCTAATCCTCCATAGTAAGAAGAAGAAGAAGAAGAGGAAAATGTTAAAGATTAGGTGGGTGTACAAAATAAGTAATTAAGAGGTTGTTAGGCGAGTGGATGAAAAAAGAAGTATATGGAAGCATGTTACCAGAAGAATGGATAGGCTAGTGGGGCATATCCTAAGACATCTATCAATAAAGGAGGGTAATATTGAGGGAGTAAATTGTAGGGGGAGGCAAAGATTAGAATATGTTACTCATATCTAATATACGTAAAAAAAAAATACAGCAAAAAGTAGCGATCAAATTGGGTAGTTGTCAACAATGTACAGTTCCCGATAACAAATAACAGCTAAAAAAAGATATGATTAAAAGTAGGTGACATTTTTTAATTTTACTTGTTTACTAATATTAAAGATACTATAGGTTAGGGAGCATGTAATATGTTTCATTGTTTACATTGGCAACAGAAGTCGTGTTTTGTTTAGTTTTTCACATTTCTAACGTTATGTTTCTTCTACCATTAAGAAATATACATGATTAATTAATTATGTAATTAATTGTTGTAATAATTAATTACGTCGTTAATTTGTGTATTTTATAACAAAAGGTTGAGGCGAACGAAAAGAAGAAGAAAAAGAAGAAGTAGATGGAAAGGAGAGAGATGGAAATATAATTTATTTATTTATTTTTTTTAATCCCTTATTAGTGTACGTTGCAATCTGTTCTATTTAGAACAATAAGTAACCCCATCACCCAATGAGATGAGGATGATGTGTATGATGTGTAAATGAGACTGTGTAGTCTTGTACAGACTCTGGCCGACCATTCCTAAAAGAGTATCGTTAATTAAACCCCAAACATCAAAGTACACCCACAACTACTGTCTAGTATTCAAATCCGTATAAAAGTAAGTAACCTTTACTAGGATTTGAACCAGGAACCTTCGTCTGCGAAAATCAGCTGTTAAACAGGTGATTTTGGTGACGACTTTACCTCTAGACCAACCTGGTGGGTTGGTCTAATGATTAAAAGTTTTTTTTTTTTTTGTAATCCCTAATATGTGTATGTTGCAATCTGTTCAATTTAGAAAAATAAGCAACCTCATGACCCAATCAGATGAGGATGATGTGTATGACGTGTAAATGAGACTGTGTAGTCTTGTACAGATTCAGGCCGACCATTCCTGTGACAGTATGTTTAATTGAACCCCAACCATCAAAGTACACCGGTAACCACTGTCTAGTATTCAAATCCGTATAAAAGTAAGTAACCTTTACTAGGATTTGAACCAAGAATCTTCGTCTCCGAAAATCAGGTGTTAAACAGCTGATTTTGGTGACGACTTTACCTCTAGACCAACCCGGTGGGTTGGTCTAATGATTAAAAGTAGGTGACATTTTGTAATTTTACTTGTTTACTCAACATTAAACATACTATAGGTTAGGGAGCATATAGGCCTATTATCTGCCCATGACAGACAGGTGGAGTGTCAAATTATTTACACTCAATCTGTTCGTTGCAGGGCTAAAATAAATAGTTGTGTTTCTTATCACATGGTCAGCCAATTAAATGACTGAATCATTTAAGGACAGAAGAGGCAGATGTGTACTGTGACACTAATCACAGTTATCTCCTCTGAAAGTAATGAATTTCACTATACAGCCAGACCCTGTGGTGAATGAAGTGAAGGTGTCATTTGCAGAGTGGAAAGAATGTGCTTTTCAGAGGGCCCAGCATGCTGATGAGCGTACTTTTCCACTCAGTGAGGAAGGCAATGGTAAACCACCTCACTCCTCGTTTTACTTAGTAAAACCTCTACAGGTTCAAACCAGCCTTTTGGCTGATGACCTAAACAACAGGCCTATTATAATATGTTTTATTGTTTACATTGGCAACAGAAGTCGTGTTTTGTTTAGTTTTTCACATTTCTAACGTTAAGTTTCTTCTAAAATTAATAAATATACATGATTAATTAATTACGTAATTAGTTGTTGTAATAATTAATTACGTCGTTAATTTGTGTGTTTTATAACAAAAGGTTGAGGCGAACGAAAAGAAGAAGAAGAAGAAGAAGATGGAAAGGAAAGAGCTGGAAGTATAATTTATTTACGTGATTAATTCTAAAGAAACTCCTTAAAAGTAGTAGATGTGATGTAAACCTTTAGTGGGGGGATGAGTTGTCGGTTGGTTTAGGAATTTATCTTTAGATTATCACCGGGTTTGCAGTAGCTGAGCTGTCAGTCATTCACTGATTTTGTCATAATTTCATTAGGCTTGGATAATATTGGCGGTACACTGGTCTCCGGTTGTAACACCGTCGCTTTTACTCCGCGCTCTCGGATATAACGCGGATTCAATTATGTCCCGTATAAGTTTTTCCATTTTTTACAGAATTTAAAAATACAGTATTATGCCTATATATTTTTACTTTCTCTTGCCTATATTTGAGTATACGCGTATAGGAAGGAAATTATTGTTTTCATGTTGATTTTAAGATATCGAGGTTTCACCGGATCTACACGTTTTCAGATCCACTCAACCCAAAAAAACATGTTTTTAGCGATTGGTCTGTGTATGTGTCTTTGTGTGTGTGTGCGTGCGTGCGTGCGTGCGTGCGTGTGTGTGTGTGTGTGTGTGTGTGCGCGCGCGCGTGCGTGCGTGCGTGCGTGCGTGCGCGCGCGCGCGCGTGTGTGTGTGTGTGTGTGTGTGAACAGAATATCTCAAGAACGGACCATCGCACGAATTTGAAACTTGAAACTTAAATTACATACCACTACCGGACCCGAAACGAACATTTTAATCAAAATCGGTCACCCGAAAGCAGTAGTTTATTTCTAATTATTCATTTGTAAAATAATAATTTAAATTAATTTTAATAATTTGTAAAGTACGGAAAATAAAAATATGCCGTAGATTGTGGCTTTTAACACAGGGTTGCGTTTTTAATAAAACATCCGGTTTTTCCTTGGAAAAAACCATTGCTGACATATAACGAAACGACTGCTGTCACCACACTAATGGTTGACTGGAACATTTTAACTGTGTTAGGTAGTTGGCCTTGAGTACACTGTTGCCAACATACCGATTGGGGGAGAGAAAATTTACCGATGTTTTACTTCTATCTTCTTATAATCAGGGTTGCGTCTTCAAAAAAACACCCGGTTCGTCCTTGGAAAAAACCAATGCTGACACAATATAATGAAACGACTGCTGTCACCTCACTAATACTTGACTGGAACATTTTAACTGTGTTAGGTAGTTGGCCTTGAGTACACTGTTGTCAACATGCCGAATGGGGGAGAGAAAATTTACCGATGTTTTACTTCTATCTTCTTATAATCAGGGTTGCGTCCTTAATAAAACACCCTTTAATAATAATTAGATGATAGCCTACTTATTGACTGCTGTACCATTCTAGACTTCGTTGTTACCGCGGTAGGTGATATAACGCGGGTCAATGAATGAAACTCGCGTTATAAACGGGGACCACTGTGGTATTATTTTTTACGATACGACAGATTTTTCACTAGCCAATAATATGAGATGAAAACTGTCACCAATCCGATCTCCCAAAAAGTGACATAAATTAACGAGCTCTCATCACCCATCCACCACCTATCGTTACCTGTTTACACCCTTAAATCTACACCCTTAAATCTCTACCTTTTTTATACTCTATAACGCAACCCTTTTTATTCCCGTCACTTATTTTATCCATCACCAATATAGGCTACATTTATTTTCAATTTTATGTACGGAACGGTACGCCTGTGCCAAAACACATACATCATTTCACTTTATAACTACGGCATCTCATTACACAGCCATACTAAATAAACGATACAGAAAAATTTGGTGTAAAATACTCACACGAATTTCTCTTGCCAATATAAATAATGAATACTAGAGCCTATGTTTAATCTTAAGTAAAAAATCTGGTGTGAAACACTCAAACGACTTTCTCTTGCTAATGCAAATAAGTAACAATAATCCTAACATTAGTAATAAAACGTAAGAAATAAAGAAAAAACTAATCTCAATAAACATAATCTAATTTTAATCATGAGTGAAAGACGCAAAATGAAAATCGAACTCACTTTGGCTTAAAAATACGGAAAATCACTCTTTCACACTAAACTAGGCTTTTTAGAGAAAAATGCTCTAAATAAAAGTTGTAGATCTTTTAATTTTCTATAATTTTGATTATATACACTTTTGTCGTTAAAAGCATACTAAGGCCGAAATCTTAAAAAAATCAATTTTTCACACGTTTTCGTGAGAAAAAATTAGAAAATCGCTAATTACTGCTAAACTAAGCCGTATACAAAAAAATGTTTGAAATAAAAGTTGTAGTACCTATTTTAATTTTTTTAAGTTTTTATATTAGTTTTTATTAGTTTTTAATTTTAAAAGTTGTACAGAATTTAAAATCCTACAACTTCTATTTCAAAAAATTTTTTGTAAAGGCCTAACGCTTAGCAGTAATTAGCAATTCCCTGTTTTTTTCTCACGAAAACGTGTGAAAAATTGATTTTTTAAAGATTTCGGCCTTAGAATGCATTTTACGACAAAAGTGTATATAGGTCTAATCATATTTATAGGAAATTAAAAGATTTACAACTTTTATTGAGAGCATGTTTCTCTACAGAGCCTAGTTTAGCGTGAAAGAGTGATTTTCCATATTTTTAAGCTAAACTGAGGTTGATTTTCATTTTGCGTCTTACACTCATGATTAAAATTAGGTAATGTTTATTGAGGTTAGTTTTTTGTTTATTTCTAATGTTTTATTAATAATGTTAGGTTTATTGTTAATTATTTGCATTGGCAAGAGAAAGTTGTGTGAGTGTTTCACACCAAATTTTTTTTGTATTTGAAACATTAACTAAAACACTATGTTAGGTAGAATAGCTAGCCTACTTTAAGCAGAATGGGTTTGATTTATAAGAATAAAAGAAGCGGCAACATCAAATACATATATAAGTTAATGAAAAAAGTTTATATAAACATGGGTCCCGAAATGCTTCGTTTCCGAGTTACGGCAAGCGAAAGATTTTGCCCGGATTTCAGCTCACCAGGTGAAATGAAGTCTTTCTGAAATTCTGGTAAGGTAGATCAAAGGGCGAATTCAATCGTTTCTTACGGTTTTTGACCTAATAAATTGAATTAAACAGGTCCCAGAACTGTAAGTTAAATAGTTTTTGAGAAAACCAGTGTCAAATGCAAAAAATGGTGTAAAAGACACAATTTTTCATCTTTGTTTTTCCGGTTAATTTTACTTTGTACTGTTATGAATAAATATTCATTTAATCAAACAACTATTCGCTTTCTGTGTACTTTATTTACACCGGTTTGTTCAGAATAAAATTTTTTACATGTTTTTTTTTTTAAATTTAACTGTTTCTTGGTGAAATAACAAAGTTATTCTTGCCCAATGATGAAAAAAATGTGTTTTCACTCCATTTTTGCATTTGACACTGGTTTTCTTAAAAAAATATTTAACTTATAGTTTTAGGACCTGTTTTATTCAATTTATCAGATCAAAAACCATAAGAAATGATTGAATTCGCTCCTTAATCTACCTTACCAGAATTTCAGGAAGACCTCATTTCACCTGGTGAGCTGAAACCCGGGCTAAACTTTCGCTAGCCGTAACTCGGAAACGAAGCATTTCCGGACCCATGTTTATATAAACTTTTTTAATTATTTTTACATGTACAATGAGCTCCTAAAGTTTCTGTATATCTTCGTGAATCATCCTGTATATACGTAGAATAGCTAGCCTACTTTAAGCAGAATGTTTTTGATTTATAAGAATAAAAGAAGCGGCAACATCAAATACATATATATTATTTTCACAAGATAAAACTTGTAGTAATATGTACTAAGGAAGAACTTTTGAAAAGTTTCTGTTAACTTCTTTGTCCGTTCAAATTATAATTATCTGATAGAAGCTCGTTGTTAAACTTTTAACAACTTACAAGTTACGAGCATAAAAGTTTCCACTTGATATTTGATAGTAAAATATTATCTGTGAACATTTTGTCGTATGTACTATACTGCACTACAATAAATAACCCGTTGTTTCTCCACTAAATTGCAAACAATCTTATATGTTACTTCATAATAAATTTCAACTCTCTCTCTCTCTTCTTTATTAGCTGTACAAAGAGATTGTCTAAATGTTATAATATTGGGCGTCTCACTTGGTGCGCAGACAGTTTAGCCTGTAATAATACAAGGTGAATAAAAAATCTGGTGTGAAACACTCATACAACTTTCTCCTGCCAATGCAAATAACTAACAATAAACCTAACCTATACTTATACAACTATATTATAAATTCATCACTTTTTTTTAATTCCTAATATGATGTGTACGTTGCAATCAGTTCAATTGAGAACAATAAGCAACCCCATGACCCAATGAGATGAGGATGATTTGTATGACGTGTAAATGAGACTGTGTAGTCTTGTACAGACTCAGGTCGACCATTCCTGAGAGAGTATTGTCAATTGAATCCCAACCATGAAAGTACACCCACAACCACTGTCTAGCATTCAAATCCGAATAAAAGTAACTACCTTTACTAGGATTTGAACCCGGAACCTTCGTCTCCGAAAATCAGCTGTTAAACAGCTGATTTTGGCGACGACTTTACCTCTAGACCAACCCAATGGTGGCGTATATTCATAAATGGTACAGAAGACAGTAGCCTACTCAATTTCTGCTATACCCAAAATTATAGGAAATGCAAGATTCCTGCATCTTGCAATTCTGGAACAATTATTAAGTGTATAAAATACAAAATTTATATTAATTAAGTGGAAAAATTCCCAATCCTTGCCTTATATGGTATAACTTGGATATTTCGAACTTCTGCCCATAACAGACAGGTATAGAGCCAAATTATATAGTTGCGTATCTTATGATATTTATTTCGACAAGATTCAACATGAATAAGATTAAACTGGTTGTGGATTCATTTTCTGCCTGTAGTTTATGTTTTCGCGGTACACGTTTGATGTTTCTTGAAATATTTTCACGTTAAACTGAACAATATAAATTTGTGAGACGGTTCAACAATAATTCTTATCATTTCCTTGAAGTTTGAACAAGATGTGTGTGGTGGTGAGGAGAGGAGTGGAGAGAGAGAGAAAGAGAGAGAGAGAGATCAAGAGAGACAGAGAGAGAGAAAGATAGGGAAACGTGTTGGCATATCTCTGTGGTACATTTAAGATGATTGTTGTTAGGTAAACTTAAGTGAAGAAGGTAAATGGGAGAGGAAAGTGGTACGAGTAACTATATCGCTGACTAGATGTGTCGCAATGATCATGCAGGCCGTGCAAGAGAGGGTGAAAACGACGATCTATTGTCTTAAAACTGTACTCAAGAGAATTTAAATGTGTTTTCTGTGAGAACTTGGAATGATGAGGCGGTGAAGCCTCTACATTTAGCACTACATGTTGGTTGAATATAATTCACACCATTATTTTTCTTCTTCTATATTACCAGACATTTTTAACAATATTCTCTCGTCGATAATATCATGTTATAAAAATCTCGTGTGAAACACTCAACCGACTTTTTCTTAACAAAGTAAATAATTTTTAACAGTATAGTAACTTGAGTCACGAGTTTGCCCTTCTTTGCAACGAGGGGTAAAGGGGAGAAAGCATCAGTGCGCATGCGCGACTGCTTTAATTTCAGTACGACAAACATAACAGCTTATACTATACCCAGAGCATATACAGTATATACAGGAGCATATATAAAAAATTACTAAATTCACTAAATTAAATTCAACATAAGTAAACCCACCGGGTTGGTCTAGAGGTAAAGTCCTCGCCAAAATCAGCTGTTAAACAGCTAATTTTCGGAGACGAAGGTTCCTGGTTCAAATCCTAGTAAAGGTAGTTACTTTTATACGGATTTGAATACTAGACAGTGGTTGTGGGTGTACTTTGATGGTTGGGGTTCAATTAACCATACTCTCTCAGGAATGGTCGGCCTGGGTCTGTACAAGACTACACAGTCTCATTTTCACGTCATACACATCATCCTTATCTGATTGGGTCATCGGATTGCTTATAGTTCTAAATTGAACAGATTGCAACTGACACAAATTAGGAATAAAAAAAAAAAAAAAACATAAGTAAACTTTGTAACATTCAATTTTGTCAGTCAAATTTTTTATTAATTTCAATCGCTCATTAAATTTCAATTTATTATTTTCACTTTCAATTATTTGCGGTTTTCATTTCTTTTCTTTATTCAATTTCATTACTTAACATTTTGGCGCCGAACTTTGGGCACAAAAGAGAATAATATTGGTGTAATTTGAATTTTCTATAAATTAAATTACACAGTAATATCATTAAAATAATTTAATTATATAATAAATTGTTCAAATAAAAGCAGAGATTTTAAGAAAGGTGTAAACGTATATCATATGAATAATACATGTTGGAAAGGTAGGTTTAGTTTAGAGCACGTGCCAAGTGCGTTTGTATTTATGTAAAAAGCATTGAAAAGATATAAGAAAGAGGAGAGATAAAGAGAGAAGAGAAAAGAAGCACATGTATTGTGATTGCCCTCAAGGGAATTTTACTTGATTCAACCGTGAGCCGTTGTTATGTGTCAGACGTTGGCGCTAAGTATAGAAAGAAAGGAGAATGAACACGGGCAATAAGGTGCAGGGGGGGGGGGTAAGGTGTAGGGGTGTTATTGAAGTATATAGGGGTTGTAAAGGAATGATATCACCCTCTCCATTTGTTCTCCGACATCCATCTAGTGACAGCGTCGTCGTCGTCTCGTGCCACAGACGCTGCCGTTTAGAACCGATGTAACATCTCATTATCAGGATCGGAGGAAGCGAACAGCATCTTCCTTCCTCCTTCCACCTTCCTCCGACCTCTTGTTGTTTTGAAATCAAATCCTAGTGAATTATTCAGTAGGCTCTGTAATGGAAAACCATTTCCTTCTCGTATATATTCTCACTTTTACCGCGCGCGGCCCTTATTTCCTCTTTCTTCCTCGACATCCTCATCTTGTCTCTTCTCTTGTTTATAATACTTTAACAACAACAATAACAAGTGCAAGACATATGCTGCTTATGGAAATCATTCCTAAACCACAATAAACCTTCCTCATTATTACGAATAGGCTATAGGCACAATTCTCCTCACCACATTTACGGCCTATTACATTTTTACTTTCTCTTGCCTATATGAATACCCATAGGAAGGAAAGTATTGTTTTCATGTCGATTTTTAGAAATCGAGTTTTCACCGGATCTATACGTTTTCAGACCCCCTGAACCCAAAAAACATGTTTTTAGCGATTGGTCTGTGTGTGTGTCTGTGTGTGTGTGTGTGTGTGTGTGTGTGTGTGTGTGTGTGTATGCGTGTGTGTGTGTGTGTGTGTGTGTGTGTGTGTGTGTGTGTGCGTGCGTGTGTGTGTGTGTGTGTGTGTGTGTGTGTGTGTGTGTGAGAGTGTGTGTGTGCGTGTATACAAAATATCTCAAGAACGAAACATTGTACGACTTGAAACTTGAAGCTTAAGTTACATACCACTACCGGACCCGACACGAACATTTTCATCAAAATCGGTCAACCGGAAGTAGTAGTTTGATTATTATAGTATTATATATTACATAATATATAATATAGGCCTACTTATATAATTATAATACATTATAAAATTCAGTTATTTTGTTTTAAAAATTATGTCAGTCAAGTGATGACTTTTATTCTGCACGCATTCATATTATAATCGTACTTGGAAATTATCCATTGCCTTCACAATCATGTCGTTCGGTATCAACGCTATTTCATTTCGAATTGATAGCTTCAGATCTTCAGCTGTTCGAGGCTTTACAACATACACTTTCGATTTCAAATACCCCCGAAGAAAAAAGTTACATACCGAAAGATCTGGGGAGAGAGGAGTCCATGAAAGGTTACCATTTTTTGAAATAAAGTGTTCTGGAAACATTTGTCGTAACACATTCATTGAAACTCTCGCAGTGTGAGCAGTAGCCCCATCTTGTTGGAACCAAACATTTTCAGTGTCCACTTCTCAACGTTGTAACTCTGATGCAAGGAAATTATTTAGCATTTCGATATAACGACTTGAAGTGATCGAAACTGCTCGACCGTTCTCTTCGTAAAAAAATGTACTTACCACTCCAAATTTAACCACTGCGGACCAAACTGTCACACGTTTACAATGAAGTGGTTTTTCGTGTAGGCTACGAGGATTTTCTGACACCTAGTACCGGAAATTTTGTTTATTTACACAACCAGACAGGAGAAAATGGGCCTCATCTGACATTATGATTATAGAATCGTTAGTAAAATGTTAAGAATTGATTGTGCATATTCTCTTCGGTTTTTTAAATCATGTTGGCTTAGTTCTTGAACAGTTACGATTTTATACAGACAAAAATGAAGATCCAAACGAAAAATTCTTCGAACACTCTGTTCAGATATTCCTAGCACAGCTGCGTGATGTGCACCAGGGCGACGTGGACTTCTGGCTACTGACAATCGTAAAGCATCTGTGTTTTCGGGAGTACGAACGCTACGTGGACGGCCTGTAGTTTTCCGTTTTAAAGATGAAGCCGTTTCTCTAAAATTTTTAACCCAACGCATTATTGCATTGCGACTGGGAACACTACCGTGTCTATTTACTCCAAACTTTGTAAGGAACAAAAGCTGGGTTTTGACTACCGAGTAACCGTTACTAAAGTAAGTCTCTATGACGAAAGCACGATGTTCTGCGTTCCACGACTCCATTGTAACTGTAATGGCATTGAGCCGGGGAATGAAAGTCATTGACCCGGTTCTCTCCACTCGCATGGTTGGTCGTCGCTTCTCTTCCAGTTGCCATGACAACGGAAATAACAGCGACAAATATGTACATCTAGCTCTCTCCACCCGTCGACCATCTTACTGCACCTGCATTTTCTATGTAAGTTATGTGTACAGTATTCAGATGAACTGAAGTCCCCTAGCCGTGGGAGTGAGAGAACGCATAACGCTCTCACTCACACGAGCCATACGCGCCGTTCCAACATTGTCGTATAATTTAACTCATTGTTGTGAGCAAGCGTTTATGCATGCAGTAAACTAACAAGCAAGATAACGACTGTAGTATGTTTTCAGATTTAAATTGTAACGGTAAAGACCTTTGGACGCATGCGTAGTTATGCCACATATCTCCCTCTCACTCGTT
This sequence comes from Catonia carolina, assembly GCA_035578175.1. Lineage (NCBI taxonomy): Eukaryota > Metazoa > Arthropoda > Insecta > Hemiptera > Achilidae > Catonia > Catonia carolina. The sequence continues at coordinate 1,641,647 of JAQMRL010000002.1, read as the reverse complement.
CGGCTATGGGACATTAATGCATCTGATATCAATAACCAAAAAATGAAATGAAATGGAATGGAAGAAATGAAATGGTTTGTTTCGTGTTTGCGGGTTGACATAATTTTGTATGCGTGTGTTTTACATTTTTTTTATTCTCGGGAGTTTCGCGGATAGATAACTGTATAAACTAAAGTCCAGCGTCTCTTAGTTTGCTCCTAATGTAAACAAATAATGACGTCACTGAGCATGCGCATTATATAAAAATGTACGAGAATACACGCTGATTAAAAAATAACAACAAAATACTTTCAAAGGTATTTAAATATAAAATACTTTTAAAAGTATTTTTATAAATGAAATGGTTAGGCATACATCATATCATGACTGATGTTTTTAGTACTTTAAGTACTTAAAATTTAAAAAAAATAGTTAACTTGATAAGAATACGACATCCGTAAAGTCGCGGACTCTAGCGTGCACCCTGTAGTAGGTGGCTTTTGTTTGTTGACAGTAGGAGCAAACTAAGAACGGCTGAACTATAGTTTTTCTCGGTTTTGCAACACTTCACCTTCTTTAGAAGGCACGAGGCGCCACCGGTGGAGTTCTGATAAAGTTTTGTTGAACGGGAAATTACTCTAGCGTAGGCTACTTGTAAAGTGGATTATTTCGCATGATTATAGGTCTACTTGTATAAAGGGGAATAGAAATCAAAGGTAGAAGAAGAGGGTAAACGAAGCGAAGAAAGGTGTTATTGGGGGTACGAACCAGTAGTAATAGGAGGAGGAGGGAGAATTAAGCAACAGGAGAGGGTTGGTGACCGTTTCTTACCCCTATATTATTATTAAATCGAATAATAATCCGGTGCTCACTTGTACTGAATTATCAAGGAGAATGTAAATTCAGGTAATAGTAGGATGAAGAAGAAGAAGAAAACCTCTGATTGAGTACCAGCAAGCCGATTAGGTACAGAAGAAGGGGTAGTAGGGTGGTAATAAACTGCAATAGCAATGTCGCATTGTCGGCGGCAGACCTTTGACGCCACATACTGAATGCCCCACAAAAAAGATCAGTAATACCTTCTTTGTGTGTTGTCATGTATTGATAATGTTTTGACAGAGCTTCTTTTGTAATACTTCGAAGATGTATTCACTCTTTGATTTTTCCCCACAGTGTTCTCTCTAATTATCTCTCTCTGTAACTCTTTCTTCTGTACTACCTGGTACTTGCTTAAGTCAACAACCCTCGACACATTTTCTCTCCCATTCTCTGCTCTCTCTCTCTCTCTCTCTCTCTCTCTCTCTCTCTCGCTCTCTCTCTCTCATTCTCGCTCTCTCTCACTCTCTCTCACACTCTCTCTCTGCATCCCTCTCCCTCTCCCCCTCGCTCCCTCCATCCCCTCTCTCCCGCGCTCCTTCTCCCTCCCTCCCCCCTTTCCACCCTCCCGCTCTCTCTTACTCTCTCCCCTCTCTCCCTCCCTCTCCCCTCCCTCTCTTTCCCTCTCTCTCCCTCCCCTCGCCCCTCCCCCTCTCTCTCGCCCTCGCGCTCTCCCTCCCTCTATCTCATCCTCCCCCTCTCTCCCCCTCTCTCCCCCTCTCTCCACCCTCTCTCTCACTCTTTGTAACTCTTTCTTCTGTTCTACCTGCTATCTATTTTTTATTCCATATTTTTTCTATAATAATAACCAAACTATGTTTGTGAACTGCTGTTCATACGTAAACGCTAATAATTTGATATTATTAAAATTTGTATTATGTATTTTTGTTGTTGAAGCCAATATATGATTATTCTTGCAGCTCGAAAATTTAAAAAATATCTGTTAACAGCTTAAAAATACTGTTCTCTCTCACTCTCTCTCTCTTAAACTCTTTCTTCTGTACTACCTGCTACCTCTTCTTCTTCTTCTTCTTCAGCTTTTCCCTTCCTCAGGGGTCGCTGTTCCTTATTCTTCTCCTCCACTCTCTCCGATCCACCACATCCTCCTCGCTCAGGCTCTTCTCCCTCAGGTCGTCCGCCACGGCATCTCTCCATCTTCTCCGGGGTCTCCCCCTCCCTCTCACCCCATCCACCACCAATCCATCCACAACCCTCCCCACATACTCCTCCTCCCTACGCATCAAATGTCCATACCACTGCAGTCTTCGTTCCTGAACCTTCTTGGACACTTCTATCACTCCCACAGACTCCCTTATTACTTCATTCCGTATCCTATCTTTCCTAGTCTTTCCCTGCATCCACCTCAACATCATCATTTCCGCAACCTCCAACTTGTTTTCCTGTCTCCTCTTCATAGGCCAAGTCTCACTACCATATAACAATGCCGGTCTAATCACTGTCTTATATATCCTTCCCTTCATTTTTGTCCCAATCCTTCTGTCACACAATACACCTGTCGTTCGCCTCCAGTTATTCCATCCAGCCTGTATTCTATGGTTAATTTCCTCCTCCAGTCCTCCACTCTCGGTGAGGCATGAACCGAGGTACTTGAAACACTTCACCCTTCTCACCACTTCATTCAGCAAACACACCCCTCCACTCTTATCCTCACCACCAAACCATAGGTATTCAGTCTTTTCCCTGCTGATCCTCAGGCCTCCCTCCTCTAATACCTCTCTCCAACTTTCCAGTTGGAGAGAAAGTTCCAACTTTCCAGGTAGCAGGTACTACCTGCTACCTGCTTTCTAATAATATGATATTATTAAAATTTGTACACTTCACTTTCACTTTAGAAGGAGAAACACTTCACCTACTTTAGAAGGCACGAGGCGCCACCGGTGGAGTTCTGATAAAGTTTTGTTGAACGGGAAATTACTCTAGCGTAGGCTACTTGTAAAGTGGATTATTTCGCATGATTATAGGTCTACTTGTATAAAGGGGAATAGAAATCAAAGGTAGAAGAAGAGGGTAAACGAAGCGAGGAAAGGTGTTATTGGGGATACGAACCAGTAGTAATAGGAGGAGGAGGGAGAATTAAGCAACAGGAGAGGGTTGGTGACCGTTTCTTACCCCTATATTATTATTAAATCGAATAATCCGGTGCTCACTTGATCTGAATTATGAAGGAAAATGTAAATGCAGGTAAGGATAGGATGAAGAAGAAAGCCTCTGATTGAGTACCAGCAAGCCGATTAGGTACAGAAGAAGGGGTAGTAGGGTGGCAATAAAGTGCAAGAGCAATGTCGCATTGTCAAGGGAAGAAGACACCCCTTCACGACCTCTTTTGTCCGTCACCCCTTCCCGGACCAACATCACTATATACACCCAATAGTAGTCAGACCTTCCCTAATCCTTTCACTATTCCAAACCCCTTCCCCCTTCCCCCTTCCACCACAGTTCCTCTAAAACTCACTCAATCTCCATCCGGGACTCTATACTGACATCACATTTCACCCCTTATTTTATATCTTACCACCACCACCCCTTCCCTTTCGGTCCAACGACACACCACTGCCTGTCAAATGACCTTTCATTTCATCTACCTTACGTTACATTACATGTTTATGACACGTCTCATTCTTGACAAACTCTGTTATAAAGTCACCGACACACACACGCACACACACACACACACGCTCAAAACTCAATTGTCCGTACCTCATATCCACTATTTCATCTTATAGGCCTACGACTCGCTATATTTTCTTCGTATATTTTTTTATTTCCAATGCTATACAAGTTATCCTTTGAATCTTTTATAAAAATATTTAATAAGTTATTTTTTTCCCCCATAACAGCCAGATGGAGTGTTAAATTATTTACACTCGATCTGCTAGTTCTAGGGCTACAAAAGATGGTTGTGTTTCTTATCAGATGGTCACCCAATTATATGACTGAACCATTTAACAACAGAACAGGTACATATGTAAAAGACACTACTATTTTTAAAATCTAATGAGCTCTTAACGAATGCATTGCCCCCTACCCACTTTAACGTTGCTAGCCAATCACTTGCCACCAACTACGCCAATACTTGCTCTTTTAGCTCTGTTAAGGGGAGCAGACTGATTTTAATAAAAAGGATTGATTTTTCAATTTTATCATGTATTGATCGATCGTTTTTCCCTATTTAAATTGATATAAACACGACATTTGTTGCTTTTTCTATTGAGAAAAATTATGTTTTTACGTTGATAGGGTACGTAGTGTTTATTTCGATATTTTTTCACGTTTTTCATTCTTGTAAATTGAGATTAATATAATCATGTTACTGCTCTAATATTACGGAGATCGCGTTCACATAAAAACGATAATTTCTAGAACGCGTAGGAATCAGCCGTAGAGCAAATATTGGAGTGGTTTTGTTTGGAAGTTAATTCCAATTGGCAATAGGTGTTTCTCTTACGGTATTGTGCTTTTACTATATCCGCATTTTCCGCATATTGTATTTTTTGACTTTAGGTACACTTATTTTAGGAACCATCCCACCTAGGAGTGTAAAATTTCACACACTACATTTTAGTACTAAGGTGTGTATTTACTCTAGAGGTATTTCAAAAATTTTGGAGTTTTTATTTTTTGGGTGTGTTTTTCATAAAAAAATTTGGGCACAATTGAACATTTTTTGAGAATAAAAATCATTTTTAGATTGGATGAAGATAAATGAAAAAGCTCTGGTACAAATTTGTAAAACGGTACTGTAGAAAGGTGTGCCAAAGCTCAGCTTTGTAGCTTAAACGGTTTCTACAAAAAAATCTACCTAAGTTAGTATTGAACCCACCGGGTTGGTCTAGAGGTAAAGTCGTCGCCAAAATCAGCTGTTTAACAGCTGATTTTCGGAGACGATGGTTCCTGGTTCAAATCCTAGTAAAGGTAGTTACTTTTATACGGATTTGAATACTAGACAGTGGTTACCGGTGTACTTTGATGGTTGGGGTTTAATTAACCATACTCTCTCAGGAATGGTCGGCCTGGGTTTGTACAAGACTACACCTCATTTACACGTCATACACATCATCCTCATCTCATTGGGTGATGGGGTTGCTTATTGTTCTAAATTGAACAGATTGCAACGTACACAAATTAGAAATAATAATAAGTTAGTATTGCAGGTATAGGGATAATGAAAATGGTCTGCTCCCCTTAAATATTTTGTCGGCCATTTTTTTGGTCTTTCAATAACAATTATAACCTATAAACATACAATCAGCTGATTATTATTATAAAGTATTGCTTAATGTTAACACGCTCTAGACAGTACTAGACAGTACTAGATGCAAGATGAGAGTGAACTATTGCGGCTCTTATACGCATGCGCACGTAATGTTTGTTAGGTACAATCTGGCAACGCTGGCAAACGTTCTGATTGGTCTAAACGTGTGGAACGTGTGGAACAGCTCATCAACTGTGAAAAGCATATTAATTAGTTAATGGCGTAGAAAAATAAAGTTGAACATAAGGTTTAGTAAAGTTATAACGTTATGGAAAAAAGTTTTTTAACTAAAAGTTGTAGGTTTTTAATTTGGTTCAAAGTTAATTAGCTATATGCAATTTTGGCCTAAAATGCTCATTAAGGCCGCAATCCTTTAAAAAAAAGACATTTTTACCACAAGAACACAGCCCCTCAAGAATTTCAGCAGGCATGCCGCTTTCCCTATCTTATAGAGCATAAAAATGTAGTAAATGATTTTTAAAAAAATCGTAAGAGCTGTTTTGGAAAAAATCCAGAAAAGTAAAAAATGTTTTGTTTAGCGTCTATTAGAGATTTTTAATATTCTATCTTCGCCCATAATGGGCAGGTGGAGTGTTAAATTAATCACTCGATTAATGCTGGTTCCAGGGTTTTAACAAATAGTTCTGTTTAGTATCGCATAGGCAGTCAATTATATGACTGAACTAATTAAGAAGAGAAGATGTAGAGGTGTACTGTGACACTAGTCACAGTTATTTCCTCTGAGAGTAATGAATTTCACTATACAGTCAGATCCTGTCGTGAATAAAGTGAAGGTGTCATTTGCAGGGTGGAAAGTAGATGCTTTTCAGAGGGCCTGGCATGCTGATAAGCATACTCTTTTAACTCAATGAGTTGTGGTAATAGTGAACCAACTGACTCCTCGTTTTAGGCTATACTTAGTAAAACATCTAGAGGTTCAAACTTGCATTTCGGCTGTTCACCTAAACAACAATATTCTATCATTGAAATCCAGTGAAAAATAGATTTTTAATATTGCATGCTTAGTATGAATACTATACTATTGTTGTTGTTCAGGTGTTTTTTTTTGTTTTTTTGTTTTTTTTGTTTAACGTCCGACTGTTCTGCAATTACTGCTAATGCAGACGGTGAATGATGAAATGATATTTTGTAACGTAGGCTATGAAAAAATGCCGTGCCTGAATGGGATTCGAACCCAAGACCGCATGATGAGAGGCGAGCACGTTACCAACTTCGCCAATGCGGCCGGCGAAGTTGTTGTTCAGGTGATGAGCCTGTAGGCTGGTTTGAACCTCTAGAGGTTTTACTAACTAAATCGAGGAGTCAGGTAGTTTACCATTGCCACAACTCACTCAGTGGAAAAGTACACTTATCAGCATGCCAGGCCCTCTGAAAAGCATATATTTTCCACTCTGCAAATGGCACTTTCACTTCATTCACCACAGGGTCCAACTGTATTATGAAATCCATTACTTTCAGACGAGATAACTCTGATTAGTATCTTTTACACCTCTACATCTTCTGTTGTTAAATGATTCAGTCATTTAATTGGCTGACCACATGATAAGAAACAGAAATATTTATTTTAGCCATGCAACTAACAGATTGAGTGTAAATAATTTGACACTCCACCTGTCTGTTATGGACAAACTATACTATATGAAACTATATAAACTATAGCTTATGCACTACACTATATGAAACTGAAGTAGCCTAATACTAAATTAAAAACCTATAATTTTTTTTCAGCTTTAGACCTTAATTGACCGTCAATTAGTGATTTTTCGTACTTTTAAGTGAAACATCCTAACCGATTGTGGACTTAGCTTATTGATAACATTTGAATTACATATTTAGCCTAGTATAATTTTCCCGTGTTTCCCGTGTAGTAATTTATTTATTTTTATGTTCAACGTCCGACTGTTCAGCAATTACTGTTTTTTTACATTCAGGAGACTCCAGAAGCGAGTATAGGACATGTCACGATAAAAATGATAAACAAAAAGTCAATCACAATGATAAATTCATCACTTATCATGAACCCCTTTGTATCAAATTGTACACAATATGTTTTAATTACAAGTTAAATACTTTTCAACCAAAAACTATTTAGAAAGGAATTCGTGCACACTGTAAAATGTTTCATCAATGAAATATTGTTTTAGCTTTTTTTTAAATGACTTAAATTGTCACAACTTTTTAAACGTTGTGACAACTTTTTAAACGTTGTGGCAATTTATTGATGTATTTTATACCTGCATAAATGTGGGTTTTCATTCAAACAATTTAGTGAGCAACATAATAATTGATTCTGTTTCTGGTGAAGTGGTTGTGAAAATCTAAATTCTGTAAAAAGGTATTTTGCTTCACGTAGGCTACATTATCACTTCAAAAATGTACAAAGAAGGAACTGTGAGCAATTGTAGCTCTTTAAATAATGCTAATGCAGACGGTGAAGGATGAAATGATTTTTTGTAACGAATGAAAATATGCCATGCTTGAATGGGATTCGAACCGGAGACCGCATGATGAAATATTAATAGTGTAGGCCTACAGTTAAATGAATTAGGTAAAATTAGAAGGCGTAGTTTGCCTACTGTTGTATGATTCAGTCGACACGAATATAATAGATTAATGAAAATGTTGGTGACATTTGAACCAAGGAAAACATGACAAGACAAACAGCCCTACTAGACTACACTAAATAGATAGACGTGTAATGTAGCCGCCTACATTATTAATAGATGTGACCGTATAGGTCTGGTGTGTACACATAGCCTAACATGGGCCAGCCACATGGGCCTTGCATACAAGATATCTAACAGTAGTTAACATAACACATTAGATGATATTAGGCAGATGCTATGTTATGATTTATTACCCACTAGTTACTTACTCACTCACTTGTGTCACCTAACATCTTCAACCATCTCACTCTCTCTCTCTCTCTACCTCACACACACACACACACACACACACGCCCCTTCAGATGTAGGCCTTACGGTACGGCAAGCCACATTAACTACCTCGCACATTCTCACTCTCTCCCCCCCCTCTCACTCTCTCTCTCTCTCTCTCTCTGCCTGTCTCACACACACACACACACACACACACACACACACAAACACACAAACACGTGCCTTTTCAGTAAGCCTATAACAGATGTAGCCTCTACAATACGGCAAGCCACATCAACTACCTCACACTCTCTCTCTCTCTCTCTCTCTCTCTCTCTCTCTCTCTCTCTCTCTCTCTCACACTCTCTTTCTCTCTCTCTCTCTCACACACACACACACACACACACACACAAACACACTCACACACACACTCACACACACACACACACACACACACACACACACACACACACACATGCACGCACGCGCGCAGACACACACACATGCGCGCCTTTTCAGTATAACAGATGTAGGCTCTACGGTCGGCAAGCCACATTAACTACCTCGCACATGAACTATCTCTCTCTGTCTCTCTCTCTCTCTCTCTCCCACCCTCTCTCTCTCTCCCACCCTCTCTCTCTCTCCCACCCTCTCCCTCTCTCTCTCTCTCACACACACACACAAACACACACACCCACAAACGCGCCCCTTCAGTATAACAGATGTAGGCCCTACGGTACGGCAAGCCACATTAACTACCTCGCAAATCTCCCAACCAACATTAGACTACAGTACAGCGTCGATAATTTGAACGCCATCCCGAGAATTTTTCCGATATTTTAATTTGCCCGAGAACGGCACAAGGAAAGGACGGTTTACACTGTGTAGGCTAGTATTTATATATTTAAAACGGAAAATAGCTTCGAATGTATTTTAAATGAGAATTCTAACGGGTGTTTTGTTAAGGACGCAACCCTGATTATAAGAAGATAGAAGTAATACCTCGGTAAATTTTCTCTCCCCCAATCAGTATGTTGGCAACAGTGTACTCAAGGCCAACTACCTAAGACAGTTAAAATGTTCCAGTCAAGCATTAGTGTTGTGACAGCAGTCGTTTCGTTATATTGTGTCACCAATGGCTGTTTCCAAGGAAGAACCGGGTGTTTTATTAAGAACGCAACCCTATGTTAAAAGCCCTATATACGGCATTTTTTTATTTTCTGAAATTTTTTTTTAATGAAAGGCCACTCTTTGGTACATAATTAGAATGTGTAGCGTTTAATTATGGTAAGAATTTTAATTTTCACAATTTTTTTAAAAAGAAACCATTTTTTTCATCGAAAAATCACCAAAAAAAATTTTTTTCTCCCACAATTTTCAATATTTTTAAAAACGGCACATTCAATCAATAGAACTGGATTATTAACATACTCCATAAAAATTTCAATTGTGAAAACAATTTCACAAATTGTACAATTTGTGGAAGCTGAGAAAAGGGTACATAAAGTTCTAAAAATGACGTTTTGAGATATTCGTGTTTAAAGTTTGAGAAACAAAACAACAAGCGTAAACAAAGACAGGCAAAAAATATTAATAAACTATTTTCAGTTGGCATAGCAACATGATTCTAACGCTATTGTTTTTGTTTTTTTTATTCCTAATTTGTGTACGTTGCAATCTGTTCAATTCAGAACACTACGCAACCCCATGACCCAATGAGATAAGGATGATGTGTATGACGTGTAAATGAGGTGTAGTCTTGTACAGACTGAGAGAGTATGATTAATTGAACCCCAACCATCAAAGTACACCGGCAACCACTGTCTAGTATTCAAATCCGTATAAAAGTAACTAACTTTACTAGGATTTGAACCAGGAACCTTCGTCTCCGAAAATCAGCTGTTAAACAGCTGATTTTGGCGACGACTTTACCTCTAGACCAACCCGGTGGGATCAACGCTATTTTAAAGCGAACATTTCAAACTATATTTTTAACGTAAAATCGATAAGGTTTTTAGTTTTTCATTCCACACTCCTGTTAAATTGAAAAGATTGAGAGACTATAGAAGGATGAACTGCCCATAATGGGCAGGTGGAGTGTTAAATTATTTGCACTCGATCTGTTGGTTCAAGGACTACAAAAAATAGTTCCGTTTCTTATTACATGGTCAGTCTATTATATGACAGAAGAGGTGTAGGGGTGGGTAGGGGTGTATTGTGACACTAGTCAGAGTTATCTTCTCTAAGAGTAATGAAATTCATTACAGTTGGACCCTGTGGTGAATGAAGTGAAGTTGTCATTTGCAGGGTGGAAAGTGAATGCTTTTCAGCGGGGCCGGGCATGATGATAAGCATACTCTTTCAACTCAGTGAGGAAGGAAATGGTAAACCACCTCACTTCAAGTTTTTACTTAGTAAAATCTCTAAAGGTTCAAACCAGCCTTTTGGCTGTTGACCTAAACATCAGAAGGAAGAAAGAAAGAAAGGAGTTTGAGCAATGGACAGGTGGGATAGGTCAATAGCTGTTTTATCTTTTATTAGAATGGGGTCGGTTAAAGTAGTTTACAATGTCCGAGGTAATGTTTACATAAAACTCAATGTATGTTTTAAGTTATAACTAAACAGTCGGTCGAACGGCACACAAGATGTTTAGCTGTTATTCCTTTTCCATTTTAAATCGAGTAACAACAAACACTCCCTGCAATAACACGAGAAATAAATAAGTTAAATAGGGAGCGACAAATGCGCTGGAACATTACAACAGGACATTACATTGCTTTTAAATGTCTGTACCATCTGCACAATAACATACAAGTAATGACATTTAACACACGTTTAAACATGTTAAAGCAATTTTAAAATTTAAACCGCTTTCATAATATAAGTTAGGTATATAAGTATATTTTAAAATTACAATCGTTTGTCGTTGTAGCATTTCTGTATTGTTATTTATTTACATTTTATCCGATTACCTCTACATACTACATAACAATAGAATTAATAATAGTTTCCGTGTGCTTATTTCTATGCTAATATTTATTTTGTTACTGCATTTATTAAACTTTTCATTTTCTTCTGGAACTTATTACAGTAACCTCTGTTTAGTCCGGAACGCCTCGGGTTTACATATACGAGGGTAAGTCAATTATTATCCGCAATTTAGTTATATTTCGTCGTCAAAATCAGCTGTTTAACAGCTGATTTTCGGAGACGAAGGTTCCTGGTTCAAATGCTAGTAAAGGTAGTTACTTTTATACGGATTTGAATACTAGACAGTGGTTACCGGTGTACTTTGATGGTTGGGGTTCAATTAACCAGACTCTCTCTGAAATGGTCGGCCTGGGTCTGTACAAGACTACACAGTCTCATTTCACGTCATACACATCATCCTCATCTCATTGGGTCATTGGTTCACGAGCCGGAGAGTAAACGGTAGAGTAAGGAATGGAAACATCCAAATTCGTCAGGCAAGAAAAAATTCAAGACCCAACCGTCCGCAGGAAAACTGATGCTTACGTTGTTTGGGACTCACAAGGTCCAGGACTGAAACATTATCAGGAAAGGGGCACAACGATAAACAGTGTACGTTACAGTGAGATGCTTACTGCCAAGCTAAAGCCTGTTAAATTCAAAGCAAACGCCGAGGACTGCTGCTGTGAAAAGGTGTTGTGTTGTTGCACTATAACGCCCGTACGCATGCTGCTGAAACGCTCCACAAACTCAATTTTGAAGTACTGGCTCATCCTCCATATAGTCCCGATCTTGCTCCTTCTGATTATCACTTGTTTGGTCCACTCAAAGAGGCATTAAGGGATCGTCGATTTACCTCGGACGAAGCATTGAAAGAAGCGGTGCATTCCTGGCTCGCATCTCAACCAAAAACCTTCTTTTATGAGGGCATCAGGAAACTTGAACAACGATGGACTAAGTGCGTTGAAAAGCAAGGGGACTATGTCGAAAAATGATGTACTTGTAAGTTTCCTATTTAATTACAATAAAATTTTATAACTACATTGCGGATAATAATTAACTAACCCTCGTATTACTATACATATTGTGACACATATCGCTAAGGTCCGTTTCGGGATCTAGGTAATCAAATAATTAATACACTTAAGTTTACAATTATAAACATTTATTACACTAAAAGATTTACAAAATAAATAATAAACTAATTATATTGAAGTAATACAATAATAACTTAATAATTTACTTAGCACTTATATAGCAGCCGCGTCAGCTCGTGATCCGTGTGAGGAATTTCTGTTACGGCATGCAATGAAAGACTATACTATTCATAAAAAAAACATTTATCATAATGTTCCTGTCATTATAAAGTAACCTTTTGTTTTATTATTTCAATTTATTCTATAATATAGTAACTCTTTTACTTTTCTTTCATTGTATTTATTAATATTCAGTAATTATTTACAGTTTGAGTCTGGCAGTCCTCAGGAATTAAAATATGCACGTAGCATAGAAAATAAGGAAATTAAAAAATATATATTTCATAACATTAATTTATAGGCCTAAATAATTAGTAGCAAATTATGATTATGATTTTTTTTACCTCAGTAAAAAAAATCATAATCCATTTGGATTATGATTTTTTTACTGAGGTAAAAAAAATCGAACGGTTAAGCCAATTCCGAGTCCTTTACGCGATTCTTCATCACAGTTTTTTATAACTGATGCAATAATTTGTCGCACTTCTGAATGAATTACCGCTTTATTTTTCCGGGAAGACATATTAAAATAAAACAAAAGATATGAAAAATACACGTTGAAATTTACCTAACACAAAACTAATAACTTTTGGCACGTTAACACGCTTTAAATTTCAAAATAAAAATCACTTTAGTGATCAAAAATCATGAATAATGATTAACACATCCGAGACGCATTAGCACAAATGTACAACTGTATATTGTGACACGTGTATCCGTTGTGAAAAGCAATAACATGTAGGCCTATAATAAATAAATACATAGACATAATAATAATATTTACATGATGACTAAATGTTTTTGTACTGCACGATAAGACAAATATATTACTCACATTCTATTACGCCACCCGTCCCACTACCCCAGGCGACAGAGATCATGAGCTGGCGCGCGTATAGTACAATCAATTTTATAGAATACACATTCACAATAAAACTGAATACAATATGTACAAATACCATACGACTGAATAACAATGCTTCGGAAATCGTTTGACCTGTTCTAACGGAGTTACCCTCAATACCACACGTAGTAAACACTCGTCAAAGATCAAACGGATACTGACTAACTGATCGCGCTCGGGGTTCTATTTATACAAGCGGTTCAAAGAATCTTCCCGAAAGACACCGAAATTCGATACAAATAATAAAGTACAAAAAAATCCCTTATAAATGAGTGCTAAAAACATGTATTGTAAACAAGTCAACAATAGATCTATTGTAAATAGAAAGTGTTACAGGTAATCAACCTGCCCTTCATAAATAGTTGTACAACAAAAACACAATAGCGCAGTCCTTTCAAACAACTTTTATGAATAGGCGTCCCTTTATAGTCACCCTATTGTTACTTTTTCACTCTATTATCTACTCTTTACCATTTTATGAATGAAGTGCTAGAAATTTTGCGAACCATGCCCTTCTTCGATATTGTCACAATATTTTGTAGTGATATGAAGTTAATTGGTAAGTTAAATCGTAAAAATATTGGCTAAGAAGAATCAAACCCACCGGGTTGGTCTAGAGGTAAAGTCGTCTCTAAAATCAGCTGTTTAACAGCTGATTTTCGGAGACGAAGGTCCCTGGTTCAAATGCTAGTATAAGTAGTTACTTTTATACGGATTTGAATGCTAGACAGTGGTTGTGGGTGTACTTTGATGGTTGGGGTTCAATTAACCATACTCTCTTAGGAATGGTCGACCTGAGTCTGTACAAGACTAAACCTCATTTACACGTCATACACATCATCCTCATCTCGCCGGCCGCATTGGCGCAGTTGGTAACGTGCTCGCCTCTCATCATGCGGTCTTCGGTTCGAATGTCATTCAGGCACGGCATATTTTCATACGGCATGAGATTAGTGATGAAGTAAGAATATTGTTGTAAGAAACCACCAATAAAAGGGCAAATGAATTAACAGGGAGTTGTTTGAAGGGCGAACGAAAACTAGTCGGTGAAGATAAATAGTTGAGTTGGGCGGTTGGAGCGAAACCAGAAAACGAAGGCCGAGTTGAATGACGGGCGGGGCTTCCAAAGATAAACATCTCCCCCGGCGAAGCGTTGAAAACATACAAATACTCTTACTTGAACAATACAACAAAACAAAAACTAAAAAAAAAGAAAAAAACAACGACCACATTGACAGAAAATCTTATTTTGTGCATTAGTGTTTGCATTGTGTTTGATGAACTTTTTATTTTTTGACAGGATACATTTGACAGAAATGTTATTTATATAACATACATATAGTCTATAGAGAGTTTTCCGAGAAAAATTCACACTGCTTTTGATACTTGACAAATGTTTTCTTTAACTTTGAAAAAACCTTTCACATATATATCGATCCACACAACAACTTACCAATGTCTGCTAGCTAACCGATTTCTTGTGTACGCCCTATCTTTACAATAAAATATTTCACATATTTTGTCATACACTGAGAATATTTACACTTTAAAATTACGGGCTACGACTACTTGGATATCAGTGCATTAGTTTTTACCACCGGGTGATTTTTAGTCCTGTTACCCAATTGTTCTGCCCATAACAGACAGGTGGAGTGTCAAATTATTTACACTCAATCTGTTCGTTGCAGGGCTTAAATAAATAGTTCTGTTTCTTATCACATGGTCAGTCAATTAAATGACTGAATCATTTAAGAACAGAAGAGGTACAGGTGTACTGTGACACTAATCAGAGTTATCTTCTCTGAAAGTAATGAATTTCATTGTACAGCCAGACCCTGTGGTGAATGAAGTGAAGTTGTCATTTACAGAGTGGAAAATATGTGCTTTTCAGAGGGCGCGGCATGCTGATAAGCACACTTTTCCACTCAGTGAGGAAGGCATGGTAAACCACCTCACTCCTCGTTTTACTTAGTAAAACCTCTAGAGGTTCAAACCAGCCTTTCGGCTGTTGACCTAAACAACAACCCAATTGTTAATGTCTGGTAATTTTTTTCTAAGAAAGGGATATTTTATTTTGTGACACAAAGTTGGTAGCCCTATTCAACCGGTATAGATACGAAAGTTTGAGTTGATTCTCCTTGAGTTGCGTAAAATTTTGTGCTGTTTCCAGTTGTGTTACGAACAGAATGTCTTTTACCCTAGAACAACGGGTTTTCATTCTTGAACAATATTTTGCTACAAAATCGTATGCGAGTGTAAAAGAATCATTTGAAATTAAATTTTTTGGTGTTCTTCCACTCTATTCTAGTCAATTTCTAGGCTAACTAACTGATTTTTAGAGGCAGGTATTGTTTGCAGCAGAAAACGTAGTGGTCGACCAACTCTCTTGACAGATGACGTTAAGAGAATGTGAAAACAAGATTGCTCAATTCTCCATGGAAAAGTTTATATAAACTTTCCTCGCATGTTGATTTGTCATGTTCGAGTGCTCAGAAAGCTGCTAAAAAATTGAAATTGTATCCGTATCACATACGATTAGTTCTAGAGCTTCAGCCTCCAGATTTAAACAAGAGATTGTTTTAGGATAAAAGACATTCTGTTCGTAGCACGACCGGAAATGGCACAAAATTTTACACAGCTCAAGGAGATTCAACTCACACTGCCATATCCATACTGGTTGAGTAGGGCTACCAACTTAGTGTCACAAAACAAAATTTATTTTTTTTAGAAAAATATTACCAGACATTAACAATTGGGTAACAGGACTAAAAAATCACTCTGTATAACGTAGTTATTTAAAGTCCAGCCTCTTAGTTTGCTCCTAAAGTAAACAAATAATGACGTCACTGAGCATGCGCATTACATCAAAATGTGTACACGCTGATTAAAAAGTAACAACAAAATACGGATCTTCTCTGTTATATGCCCTATCACAATTAACTCTAGTTTCCCTTGTGCCAAAGTGATTTTAATTTGAACAAAAATCTGGTGTGAAACACTCACACAACTTTCTCTTGCCAATGCAAATAATTAATAATAAACCTAACATTATTAATAAAATATTAGAAATAAACAAAAAATAACCTCAAAAACAAACCTTATTTTAATCATGAGTGAATGACGCAAAATGAAAATCGAACTCAATTTGGCTTAAAAAAAACGAAAAACCAAACTTTCACGCTAAACTAGACTCTGTAGAGAAAAATTTTTTAAATAAAAGTTGTAGATCTTTTAATTTTCTACAAATTTTATTATATACACTTTTGTCGTAAAGTGCATACTAAGGCCGAAATCTTAAAAAAATCGATTTTTCACACGTTTTCGTGAGAAAAAACAGAAAATCGCTAATTACCGCTAAACTAAGCGTTATACAAAAAAATTCTAAAAATAAAAGTTGTAGGTTTTTAAATTCTCTACAACTTTTATTATATAAGTTTTTGCGCTAAAATTTATATTAAAGCCGTAATCTTAAAAAAACACTTTTTTTACGTAAAAACACCCTCACCAAGAATTTCAGCAAACATGGCTACCGTATCTTTTAGAGAATAAAGAAGTGAGTAAATGAGGCGATTTTAAAAAAAATCGTAGGACCAGTTTTTGAGAAAATTGCAAAAAAGTGAAAAATTATACGAATAAACTACTACTTCCGATTGACCGATTTTGATGAAAACGTTCGTGTCGGGTCCGGTAGTGGTATGCAATTTAAGTTTCAAGTTTCAAGTTTGTACGATGTTCCGTTCTTGAGATATTCTGTTCACACACACACGCGCGCACACGCACACACACACACACACACACACACACACACACACAGACCAATCGCTAAAAACATGTTTGTGTGGGTTCAGGGGGTCTGAAAACGTATAGATCCGGTGAAAACTCGATTTGTTAAAATCGACATGAAAACAATACTTTCCTTCCTATATATTCTTATAGGCAAGTGAAAGTAAAAAAAATTGCACAACTTATCTATTATCGGTTTCCTAATTATATTATATACCCGAGTTTGAATTGTTGTATCTTATATTATTGTTCGAATTGTTGTTAAAATGTTTAGCCGGATTTCAACATACTTAACATGAAAATTTAGCTCATTTCATTCTGCGTTGACCTATTACAGTCCTATATTTTTACTATCTTTTGCGTATATGAATATATAGGAATAAAAGGTAGTATTGTTTTTATGTCGATTTTTCGAAATCGAGTTTTCACCGGATCTACGCGTTTTCAGACCCCCTGAACCCAAAAAAAAACATGTTTTTAGCGACTGGTCTGTGCATGTGTGTGAACAGAATATCTCAAGAACGAAACATCGTACAAACTTGAAACTAAGTTAAATACTACTACCGAACCCGAGACGAACATTTTCTTCAAAATCGGTCAACCGGAAGTAGTAGTTTATTCGTGTCATTTTTCACTTTTTTACGATTTTCTCAGAAACGAATAAAACGGTAGAAATGTTTCATGTGTGCTCAGTGGTTGTGTGCGTGCATAAGCTCACATATTGACTGCGTTTGAGAAGAGCAAGCGCTGTGTAGTGTGAACCTTCATTTAGCAGTGGGAGAACTATGGCACAAGGGGAACTGGAGAACCCTTTCTCAACCGTTGTTGTTTAAAAACAACATACGTTTGTAGTTCTTACTTACTTACTGCCAGGGCCACACATATCTAAGTAGATAAAGGGTGATTCAAAAAGAGCGCCGGTTTTTAAACGGCTGGTAAATTTTTGTTTATCGGTTGGCAACATTGTTTGACCACATTTCTATTTTGGAGAACATTCCGATTGACGATTCAGTTGTAGTTTCTCTTGTTCGCAGTGTAGTACTCTCGCAGTCTGTGTCTAACCATGGAGAAGTTTCCTATTGCGCAACGAGTGTTAATCGTCAAAACATTTTACCAGAGTGGGGAGAGTTATGCGGCTACTGTCAGGCGACTTCGCGGTACTCTAGGACGTAATGAAGCACCGAATGAATCAACAGTTCGCAGGCTCATGAAAATGTTTTTTTGAGACGGGTTCAACAGTTGACCTTAAAAGTTCTGGACGTCGTCGTTCTGGCCAAACTGAGCAGAACGTTGCGTTGGTTCGTGACAGTGTGGCTGTTAACCCAGCAAATTAGGGAGTTTTTGTGGCGTCATTTGGATGGAATGGACATTGACGAGTTGTGGTTTCAGCAGGATGGTGCCACCTGTCACGCTGCACGAGAAACAATGTTGTTGCTCCGTGAACGGTTCCAGGATTGCATCATTTCTCGTAATTCCGACCATCAATGGCTACTACGGTCGTGTGACACTTGACGCCTTGTGACTTTCATCTTTGGGGTCATCTGAAGTCATTGGTGTATGCCAATAAACCCCGAAACATCAATGACTTGAAGGAGGAAATTCGACGGGTTATCGGGCAAATGGAAGTCGAAACTTGTCGTGCAGTAATATCCAATTTCATGGACAGAGTTGATGCGTGCCAGCGCAGTAGAGGAGGACACATGCATGACATCATTTTTCATACATAAAATCGGAAGAAAAGATGAACTTGTTGATGTATTTATTTTCAGTTTTTCAATAAAATAAATATCTTAATTTGATATATCAAAACCGGCGCTCTTTTTGAATCACTCTATATTTAGCCGCACCAACACAGCCCCTCCACCTCTCTCGATGCCCCGCGTCTTCCTCGGTCACTCCAATTCTCTCCATATCGGCCCTCACTTGACTCCACCATTTACGTCGTGGTCTTCCTCTCGGTCGTCGTCCTTCAGGATTTCTTCTTAACGCTTGGTTAAGATTACTGGTTAAGATTATATTAAATCTTATATTAATCTGGTTAAGATTATATTAAACGTTTGTAGTTCAAAACAACAAAATTTAAGCGCCGTACCTTTACTTTCCGATGTTGTTTACAAGCCACACACTTTTATTTCACGTTTTGTCCAGTAGAAAGCGCTGTTTTATTCTTCTAATATAATGTAATACGAGTTTATAATAACCTCGTTGCAGTTAGCGGTATCCGGTAACTTTTCGTGTTTTTATTGAATTTGTATGAATTTCTTTGTTGCATATTTTCGTAAATAAAAATATTCATTGAATTCGGTAATTATTTTTGTACATAAAAATGTTTTTGTTATTACTTTTACGTTTGTATACATTTTTTTATTGAGCGAGAACAAACTGTGTGTAGTTTATAAACAACATTGGCTGGTTACGGCCCACGTGCGTTTTGTAGGTTATGACGTGTCTTGTGACCGTCGTAAACATTCGGAACGATCATTCAGTCAAACTGTGTTTTTGGATAATTATGTGTTGTTATATTGTGTAATTTATGAGTTTTTAACGTAGTGTTTTATTCTTTTATTGTTATTTTTGATTACTATATAAAAATGAATAAATTAAATTCAGACGAAATTAGTTTGGTACAAGACAGTACCATATCTGATTATGAAGAAGATAGTGATTCAGATATTGATGGTACATTTATGCGATAAGTTTCTGTCAGCTGCTAATTCACAGTGTAAATCTCCTGACAATACCCATAATTATGCAGATGAAGCTAGTGATCTAAAGGGTGATTCAAAAAGAGCGCAGGTTTTTAAACGGCTGGTAAATTTTTGTTTATCGGTTGGCAACATTGTTTGACCACATTTCTATTTTGGAGAACATTCCGATTGACGATTCAGTTGTAGTTTCTCTTGTTCGCAGTGTAGTACTCTCGCAGTCTGTGTCTAACCATGGAGAAGTTTACTATTGCGCAACGAGTGTTAATCGTCAAAACATTTTACCAGAGTGGAGAGAGTTATGCGGCTACTGTCAGGCGACTTCGCGGTACTCTAGGACGTAATGAAGCACCGAATGAATCAACAGTTCGCAGGCTCATGAAAATGTTTTTTTGGGACGGGTTCAACAGTCGACCTTAAAAGTTCTGGACGTCGTCGTTCTGGCCAAACTGAGCAGCACGTTGCGTTGGTTCGTGACAGTGTGGCTGTTAACCCAGCAAATTAGGGAGTTTTTGTGGCGTCATTTGGATGGAATGGACATTGACGAGTTGTGGTTTCAGCAGGATGGTGCCACCTGTCACGCTGCACGAGAAACAATGTTGTTGCTCCGTGAACGATTCCAGGATCGCATCATTTCTCGTAATTCCGACCATCAATGGCTACCAAGGTCGTGTGACTTGACGCCTTGTGACTTTCCTCTTTGGGGTCATCTGAAGTCATTGGTGTATGCCAATAAACCCCGAAACATCAATGACTTGAAGGAGGAAATTCGACGGTTTATCGGGCAAATGGAAGTCGAAACTTGTCGTGCAGTAATATCCAATTTCATGGACAGAGTTGATGCGTGCCAGCGCAGTAGAGGAGGACACATGCATGACATCATTTTTCATACATAAAATCGGAAGGAAAGATGAACTTGTTGATGTATTTATTTTCAGTTTTTCAATAAAATAAATCTCTTAATTTGATATATCAAAACCGGCGCTCTTTTTGAATCACCCTATATTAGATTTAGAAAATGACCCAGGACCTTCAGTAGTTGCATCCAGTGTGCCAAGTAGTGAAACAAGTATAGGTCATTTGTTATAGCTAGAAGCTTTCCCTCCAACGCTGTGTGCCGCTGAGCTGTTCTGTTTAGTGGTGGGGGAAGCACATCGTAGTTGTAACATAGTATACGGTTA
This sequence comes from Catonia carolina, assembly GCA_035578175.1. Classification (NCBI taxonomy): domain Eukaryota; kingdom Metazoa; phylum Arthropoda; class Insecta; order Hemiptera; family Achilidae; genus Catonia; species Catonia carolina. The sequence continues at coordinate 1,620,823 of JAQMRL010000002.1, read as the reverse complement.
GAAAGAGAGGGAATGATCATTAAGTGAGAAGGAGACAACACTTGCCCCTTTGAAACTATCTCTATTCTACCTACTCGCCCACCCCTTACAAGCTTCTTCCTAAAACAAACGTACTATAATGCATCAGATGCTTCAGTAACAGAAGGAAATACTTCTCTTTTTTGCCAATGTTTTTTAAAAACAACATATTTAAAAAAATTGAAATTTTTGAAATTTTTCAAAAAAAAAATTTCTATGTCTCAGTTTTTAGCTCTTTATCAAGTATTTCACGTTGATTTTTTTTAAACTTAAAAATTACATTGTGGTTTAGAAAGGGAATAGTGGTAGGCATATAACAGAGAAGATCCCAAAATACTTTCAAAAGTATTGAAATACAAAATACTTTTAAAAGTATTTTTCTAAATGAAATTTTTAGGCTTACATCATATCATAACTGATGTTTATAGTACTTTAAGTACTTATAATTTAAAAAAAAATTAACTTAAAAGGAATACGACATTCGTAAAGTAGCAGAATCTAGTGTGCACCCTGTGATAGCTGGCTTTTATTTGTTGACAGTAGGAGCAAACTAAGAACGGCTCAACTGTATGCGATCAGCCTGTAGAATAGCAGTCTATGATTCGCAATATCGTTGATCGAAGGTCAAGTTTAAAAATCATTTGTTGAAGAATTTTAAATAAATAATTAAATAATCATCAGAATAAATATTATCCAAATATTCGAAATCAAAAATTAAATATATTAAACTAAATTTTTAAAAGAAAATATAAGAACATAAATAAATTATTCCAGAAGTCAAAGTTTCAGATTTATTAGAAATGGAGTCTATTAGAAATGTGTTAAAAATTGCTATTTACGGGAAACAAGAAAAACTCAAAAAGAGAACTCATTACACGTTGAATTTTTGTAATCCCTAATATGTGTACGTTACAATCTGTTCAATTTAGAACAATAAGCAACCCCATGACCCAATGAGATGAGGGGGTTTTTTTTTTATTATTTAACGTCCGACTGTTCTGCAATTACTGCTAATGCAGACGGTGAATGATGAAATGATTTTTTGTAACGTATGAAAATATGCCGGGCCTGAATGGGATTCGAACCCAAGACCGCATGATGAGAGGCGAGCACGTTACCAACTGCGCCAATGCGGCCGGCGTAATGAGATGAGGTGATGTGTATGAAGTGTAAATGAGGTGTAGTCTTGTACAGACTCAGGTTGACCATTCCTGAGAGAGTATGGTTAACCCCCAACCATCAAAGTACACCGGTAACCACTGTCTAGCATTCAAATCCGTATACAAGTAACTACCTTTACTAGGATTTGAACCAGGAACCTTCGCTTCCGAAAATCAGCTGTTAAACAGCTGATTTTGGCGACGACTTTACCTCTAGACCAACCCGGTGGGTTACACGTTAAATAATTCAATAATATGTTATTTTTTACAGTTCAGAGGTTAATTTATTATATTCACAGGTGATCTGGTGCTATCTTAAAGTTTTGAAACATAAAATATTGCACAAAATAACGAAATTATGTATTTATACGTTGTCATTCAAAAAATACAGATGTTATGCAAATGTTAACGTTTACAAAAAAAAAATAACCGTAAAGATTCAACACATTTTTAATTAAAAATAAAACCTGCAAAACCCTTAACAAAATACCCATATCGTTGAATGCAGAATACTCTGAATTTTAATAATTTTCAAAAAACCGGAAATATGAAAATTTTTAATTTCTTTCGTTCCGGGTATTCTTAAATGGAACAAAATTTATTTTGAACTCTAGTTTATGTTTAAAACGATCCAGAAGGCGTTTGAGCATATGACCGCGTACATTATAATTCAGTTTCTGAAAAAAATGTGACAAAACGCGTTTTGAAAATTTACATCTCAAATAGGCAATCTATTTGAGACATAGTTGTTAGGGTGAGTGGCGGAGCGTATAGCAGGTTACTGTAGATAAATAAAAGTTTTATTCCACTCACGTTGGAAGTCGTGCCACTTACCAGCTGGTACCAGTGGCTTTCCGATGAGTGTTGATCTTGAATAAGTGGACTGTATTTAGCGTGGGCGGTTTCCTCGAGTGTCTGCACCGTGTAAATACGTAGCGATGCGTGAATTTAATAGAGAAATAAATTAAAAAAATATAAAGAAAACAAATTAGCGGTCGCGGATAAATCCCCAATATTAGGGCGAAAGCGGAAAAGCGTAAGACTGCACAGAGAGCGTTCTTTTGCGTTTGCGAGTTAGCGGACGACTGTGTCCAGTTCAGTATAAAATTGTTTGTATGTGCAGATAGAAATCAACCCTCATTGGTTGAGACCGATAAATGATATCTTAGAATAGAACACAAAAATAAATTGATGAATTGAACCAAACATAAAATGTATATAGTCCCAAACAATAGTTATATTATTTAAAGGCTAAAGAAAATGAAAATAAATTATAATATCGATAGAAATGGAAAACGTAATCTTTTGTTGAATCTTTAAAATCACCACCCATTTAACAGAAATCGGATATATTTTGCAATTTGGTGATGGATAATGATCTAATTCCTTGTACGATAATATTTTCATCCCCATCGGAAAATCCCTTATAAATTACGGGGTTCATCTAACACCCTTCTTTCGATCGGACCCTCTATACTCATTCATAGCCTTTTCAATCCACTATTGATGGTTGCCATTATCGTTTAGTTAATACGGTGACGTGACGAATGATATCCGAAATATTGTTAGACTATCTGTGAAAATATATTCGGCTTCATTTTAGATGAATTGTTTATTATAATGTATGATTAGTCTACTCTTTTATTATAATGGAAATCCCCACCCTGAGTCAATCTCTAGATCCTTAGTTACTCCACGCATAGCCTATCCCATTTAGATGTCTAGATATAGCCTATAGCCTATAGCCTATACAAGGGTATAGCCTAACATGTGACTTAGCCTTTCCGGATCATTTATTCTGAATCATAGTAGTGTAATATTTTGTTCCATCAAAAAAAAAAAAAAAATAGAATGAATAGGCTACGTAGCGTACTACGTAGCCTATTCATTCTATTTTACTAGCCACCTTCATTATTATTATCTTTATTACTTAGGTCTATTCCGCTATTTATTACATCATTTTATTTAGTCTACTAAATAAAATATAGCACAATACAATTTAAACAATACAATGAAATACAATACAAAAAAAAAACAATACAATACAATAAAATACAATGAAAAAATACAATGAAAAAATCACCAACATGAAAAAATCTGGTGTGAAACACTCGAACAACTTTCTCTTACCAATGCAAATAATTAACAATAAACCTAACATTAGTAATAAAACATTAGAAATAAACCAAAAAACTAACCTCAATAAACATAACCGAATTTTAATCATATATGAAAGACGCAAAATGAAAATCAACCTCAGTTTGGCTTAAAAGTACGGAAAATCTCTCTTTCACGCTTCAAATCTCTCTTTCACCACGTCATTTATTTCCTACATCAATAACCATTCCGCGCGCGGTTATTCGGCCGAATAATTGCGGCCAGACAGATATATACACAGATATATACACAGATATAGACAGATATAGACAGATATATACACAGATATAGACAGATATATACACAGATATAGACAGATATATACACAGATATAGACAGATATAGACAGATATATACACAGATATAGACAGATATAGACAGATTCGGCCGAATAACCGCGTGCGGAATGGTTATTGATGTAGGAAATAATTGACGTGGTCTGCGACCATAATTTTTTAATGTTTTACGTTTTATGTGATTTGTGTGTTTTTTGAATTCCTGATGATGTCTCCGAGGGAGACGAAAGATCTTGAATGAATATAATACTCTGAGGTGAGTTTTATATTTAATTTGTTTTGTTTTGGCTGTTCATTATCATATCGTTTCTCCAATGGTAAACTCGCGAATGTGCAAATTCTCAGTTTTACAGGAAAACAAAAAACAAATTCACTGTTTTCTTCTTTAACACACTTCGCGTACTTTCGTAACTTACAGAAGGCTGTATCTGCCTAACCGAACAAGATACATATTCGCCAGTTTACTACAACATATGTTGGGTTTTAGTTACATCAGCATACACTAACAAACTCATATTCATAAAATTTGCACATTCGCAAGTTTACCATTGGAGGGACGATATATGTAGTGGTGCAAACAAAGGAAAATAATGTTTAATAAAATAATATATAGGTTTATATTAAGACAGACTATTTAAAAGTTTCCAGGTACTTACATTGGACATCTAGTCGAAGAGACGCATTAGCCGGTCCTGGCAATGCGGGATGTAAAAGTAAACAAACGAGAGTGGCATTGTGATGTCCCCGTTGCAGGTGAGGTATGGTCGCTCTTGATCTGGTAGGACCGCCTCCAGCTGCTTCGAGGCCGCTCCCCTTGAGTGCCCACCTCAGTCTAGCCGCACCTGCCGGAACACCTCCTTCAGCTACGCATTCAACTTCTAATGCAGTCTTTTCTTTGACCGGTATGAATTCATTACCGGGGTCTAATCTTCTACCTTCTACCACCAGATAGAGGGCACTTGGTGCTTCTGAAACATATCAATACAATACAAACTTACGTTATTAAAAATTGAATCGGTGAGTGGAAAAAGGGTGTTATTCCAAAATCCTTATTTTCGAGAAATTAAAAAAAACTGTTTTGTGACTTTGTTTTTGGTTTAATGGTGAAATGTTCAATTGGTCATTTGTAGTACTACCTATATTAAAGCTTTTTAATGGTGAGTTTAGAATTTGTTTTACAATAATCATGGGATTGATTTTTGATAATTAATATGTTGACTATTCACCTTTTTCTAGATTTAGTAGTACAAGTGAATGGGAAAAATTAAGTTGAAAAAACAATATAATGTGCCAATATGCTACAAAACTTTATTTTAATTTTAAAATAATTTACAGTTACATTTTGAAAATAATAAGACAGAAACCAGTGGTCCAACAGCTGTTCGCTATTGAATGGATGAAGGGTAATATTCCTGGAACATTATCCTTTTTTCCACTCTACTAAATTTTTAATGTAGCTTAGCTGCTTTTAGATACAAGGAATATTTCCCTTTTATCAACCAATACATGCGCCGAAGTAAAGTTATCAAAACTGATATCTTCGTTCAATTTAGCATTTTTTTGAATATTACCCTTTTTCCACTCACCGATTCAATTATTTTTGTAATTTAATGCACATCAGAAATGCATGATTTTTCCAAATGGTATTTATACCATTACACCGGTCAAAGATTTCATAAAGAAGCACACGGCATGGTGGAATAGGTAATGACAATATTTATCTTCCCAAATTCCGAATTTGATTTCTTGACTTCCAGTTTTGGGACACTTCCGGTAGAAACCAGAACTTTAAACCCAATTTAGTACTGTTATGGTATTATGGTAGCTATTAGATAAAAGGTCGGATATAGTTGTACAACTATTTGTGAAAGGGTCGGCCTGTAACAACTTTTATTCTATTTACAATAAGACCTATTGTTGACTTGTTTACAATCGATTTTTCTAGCACTCATTTATAAAGGGTTATTTTTTGTACTTTATTATTTGCATGGAGTTTGCTAGAATTATTTTTACTTTCTCTTGCCTATATGAATATATAGGAAGGAAAGTATTGTTTTCATGTCGATTTTTCGAAATCGAGTTTTCACCGGATCTATACGTTTTCAGACCCCTGAACCCAAAAAACATGTTTTTAGCGATTGGTCTGTGCGTGTGTGTGTGTGTGTGTGTGTGTGTGTGTGTGTGTGTGCGCGCGCGTGCGTGCGTGCGTGTGTGCGTGCGTGCGTGTGTGTGCGCGTGCGTGCGTGTGTGTGTGTGTGTGTGTGTGTGTGAACAGAATATCTCAAGAACGGAACATCGTACGAACTTGAAACTTAAGTTACATACCACTACCGGACCCGACACGAACATTTTCATCAAAATCGGTCAACCGGAAGTAGTAGTAACTTAGTTTATTCCTATAATTTTTCGCTTTTTTGCGATTTTCTCAAAAACGGGTCCTACGATTTTTTTAAAAATCGCCTGGTTTACTCAATTTTTTATTCTCTACAAGATAGGGTAGGCGCCATGTTTGCTGAAATTCTGCGTGAGGCTGTTTTTACGTAAAAACATTTTCTTTTTAAGATTGCGGCTTTAATATGCATTTTAGCGCAAAACGTTATATAATATAAGTTGTAAAGAATTTAAAAACCTACAACTTTTATTTCAAACATTTTTTTGTATAACGCTTAGTTTAGCGGTAATTTGCGATTTTCTGTATTTTTCTCACGAAAACGTGAGAAAAATCGATTTTTTTAACATTTCGGCCTTAGTATGCATTTTAAGACAACAGTGTATATAATTAAATTTATAGAAAATTAAAAGATCTACAACTTTTATTTAAAGCATTTTTCTCTACAGAGCCTAGTTTAGAGAGAAAGAGTGATTTTCCGTATTTCTAAGCCAAACTGAGGTCGATTTTCATTTTGCGTCTTTCACTCATGATTAAAATTAGGTTATGTTTGTTGAGGTTAGTTTTTTGTTTATTTCTAATGTTTTATTACTAATGTTAGGTTTATTGTTAATTATTTGCACTGGCAAGAGAAAGTTGTGTGAGTGTTTCACACCAGATTTTTTTGACTGAGTATATAAAGAGACCCCCCTAGCGCGGTCGAGTCAGTATTCGATTGATCTTTGACGAGTGGCCGTCGGACATAGTGCAGGAGCGTTCCGAGCATTTTGTTGGTCAGCAATTGTTATACTGTCTTTGTTTGTGTGTGTATTGTGAAAAGTTATTGTATATCTGTGTTAAATTCAGTTTTTGTGTATTCAGTTTTATTTTGTATGTGTAGCCTATAAAATTGATTGTAAGTAGTGATAAGTAAATTATTAAGTTAATTTTTGTTTATTATTTATTTTAAGTAAATTATTAAGTTATTTATTGTATAATACGTCATTTTAATTAGTTTGTTGTTTATTTTGTAAATCTATTAGTGTAATAAATATTTGTAATTGTAAACTTAAGTGTATTAATTATTTAATAACCTAGATCCCGAAACGGACCTTAGCGATAAGTGTCACAATATTATTATTATTGTTATTAAATAAAAGGTTATCCTCAAGGATTCTTATAATACGTATTTTAATAAACAGATTGCGAGAAACCTCTAAATATGAAAAACCGCCACTGGGAAAGCGATTTAGGAGAAAGTGAATTCGAGTTATTTGTTTATGCGTTAATGTTCGATAGAATATTGTGACGATATCGAAAAGGAACGTGTGTTCGGGAGGTTTCTAGGACCGAGGAATTCACAAAATGTTAAATAGTAAATAATAGAGTGACAAAGTAACAATAGGGTTAGTTATAAAATAATATTTAAAAAGGGCCGTGTATAATATGGTAGGGTTTTGTTGTACTATTTTTTTTTTGTTGTAACTAACGGGTGATTCAAAAAGAGCGCCGGTTTTTAAACGGCTGGTAAATTTTTGTTTATCGGTTGGCAACATTGTTAGACCTCATTTCTATTTCGGAGAACATTCCGATTGACGATTCAGTTGTAGTTTCTCTTGTTCGCAGTGTAGTACTCTCGCAGTCTGTGTCTAACCATGGCGAAGTTTACTATTGCACAACGAGTGTTAATCGTCAAAACATTTTACCAGAGTGGAGAGAGTTATGCGGCTACTGTCAGGCGACTTCGCGGTACTCTAGGACGTAATGAAGCACCGAATGAATCAACAGTTCGCAGGCTCATGAAAAAGTTTTTTGAGACGGGTTCAACAGTCGACCTTAAAAGTTCTGGACGTCGTCGTTCTGGCCGAACTGAGCAGAACGTTGCGTTGGTTCGTGACAGTGTGGCTGTTACCGATACCGTACGATGATTAGGGAGTTTTTGTGGCGTCATTTGGATGGAATGGACATTGACGAGTTGTGGTTTCAGCAGGATGGTGCCACCTGTCACGCTGCACGAGAAACAATGTTGTTGCTCCGTGAACGGTTCCAGGATCGCATCATTTCTCGTAATTCCGACCATCAATGGCCACCAAGGTCGTGTGACTTTCATCTTTGGGGTCATCTGAAGTCATTGGTGTATGCCAATAAACCCCGAAACATCAATGACTTGAGGGAGGAAATTCGACGGTTTATCGGGCAAATGGAAGTCGAAACTTGTCGTGCAGTAATATCCAATTTCATGGACAGAGTTGATGCGTGCCAGCGCAGTAGAGGAGGACACATGCATGACATCATTTTTCATACATAAAATCGGAAGGAAAGATGAACTTGTTGATGTATTTATTTTCAGTTTTTCAATAAAATAAATCTCTTAATTTGATATATCAAAACCGGCGCTCTTTTTGAATCACCCTATATTTGTGTAACATCTATTATTCAATTATGACTTGTTTACACTACTGTAGTTAAAATTATTCAAGATCCATAAAAAAGGATTTTTGTATTTTATTATTGCATCGAATCTCTCTCTCTCTTTCGAGAAATCTCTCTCTTCACCTATATAAAGAGAGCCTCAAGTGCGGTCGGGGAGTTAGTATTAGTTTGATCTTTGATGAGTGTTTATTGCGTGTGCAATCGGTACGTTAGAAGAGGTCGACGTGTCCGGGCATTGTATTGGTCAACTATTGTCATTCGGTGTTATTGTGTATGTGCATTCTGTATAATTGTTTGTAAGTAGTACTAAGTAAATTTTTTAAGTTATTTATTGTATTACTTCATTGTAATTAGTTTATTATTCTTTATTTTGTAAATCTTTTAGTTGTAATAAATACTTGTAATTTTAAACTTTAGTGTATTTATTATTTAATTTACCTAGATCCCGAAACGGATCTAAGCGATAAGTGTCACAATATATTAGAGAATCGATCAGATTGGTAAAATAAATTGTTTTAAAAATATGAAACCCACCGGGTCGGTCTAGAGGTAAAGTCGTCGCCAAAATCAGCTGTTTAACAGCTGATTTTCGGAGATGAAAGTACGTGGTTCAAATCCTAATAAAGGTAGTCACTTTTATACGGATTTAAATACTAGATAGTAGTTACCGGTGTACTTTGATGGTTGGGGTTCAATTAACCATACTCTCACAAGAATGGTCGTCCTGGGTCTGTACAAGACTACACAGTCTCATTTACACGTCATACACATCATTCTTATCTCATTGGGTGATCGGGTTGCTTATTGTTCAGAATTGAACAGATTGCAACGTACACAAATTAGGAATAAAAAAAAAGTGATGAATTTATCATTGTGATAAACTTTCAGTTTATCAGTTCTATGTTGACATGTCCTATACTCCCTTTTGGAGTCTCCTGGATGAAAAAAATAATGGAGGAGAAAGTGAATTCAAGTTAATTGTTTATGTTTATGTTGGATAGAATATAATATTAGAGAATCTTAGTTTATCAGTTTTATGTTAACATGTCCCCTATACTCCCTTTTTGGAGTCTTCTGGATGAAAAAAATAATGTAGGAGAAAGTGAATTCAAGTTATTTGTTTATGTTTATGTTCGATAGAATATATTAGGGAATCAATCAGATTGGTATAATAAATTGTTTTAAAAATATGAATTTAATTATGTGAAGTTATGTGGGAGATAGGCCTATGTAGTAAATTGAAGGAGAAATTATTAATACTGGTAACAGTGGTGCAGCCTAATAAATTGTGTGAGTTGGAATATTGTTTTATGTGGGTAATCCCAACCGATGGAGGGATGGAGGGATAGTAATGTGTTCTATGATGGAGTTTATACCGCATTATAATTATGGAGTTGATGAAGTGGAGGGGAGGGAGAGAGGTTTTATGGAATGGAGCAGCAGTATGGTAACGACAGGTAATGAACTATTCATGAACCAGAGAGAGAGTCATTGAACAGGGCCACAACAACAAACCAAATCAACCGGGGACAAATCAGCATCTACATTATCACCCTTAATTTCATCCCTTTCCCACCCCAAACCCTAAAACCCTGTTTATTCAATTCAAATTCTTATTCATTAACGACACGATTATCGTTAAACAAACTCTTTACCGACGATGTCAATAAACCACAGCCTTATCGGTATTTCATTATTATTATTACCTTTAATGATCCGAATAACGACTCTCAGTTATGACGTCATCGGTACAAATTGAATGGGCTTTACAATCAGACGTTGACAACAGAATTCAACTACTACTAGTTGTAGATACGATCGCTTTATCATAATGTTCAATGACATACGTAATAGAACATTGTATTACGTAACTAAATATTATCCACAATAAATGTTCATCAAAGCGAAATCAAAACGTGTCATACTTTGATGTCAATTTCAGATGGTATACATTCATTCAGTAATTAATTACGAAATAACTAAAATTAGTTGCAGCTAAAGATAATCTCTGTCTGTAAAAATACACCCTTACGAATCGGTTAATTTTCTTTCTTCATCTGATGAATTCTAACTAATTACGATAAAGAAGGTGTTCTAAGGCCTAAATCTTAAGAAAATCGATTTTTCACACGTTTTCGTGAGAAGAAAAACAAAAAATCACTAATTACCGCTAAACTAAGCCTTATACAAAAAACTGTTCAAAATAAAATTTGTAGGATTTTAAATTCTCTACATTTTTTATTAAATAAATTTTTGCGCTAAAATGCATATTAAAGCCGTAATCTTAAAAAACAACGTTTTTATGTGAAAACAGCCTCACCAAGAATTTCAGCAAACATTGCGCCTACCCTATCTTGTAGAGCATAAAAAATTAAGTAAATAAGGCGATTTTAAAAAAAATCGTTGGACCAGTTTTTGAGAAAATCGCAAAAAGTGAAAAATTAAAAATTACACGAATAAACTACTACTTCCAGTTGACCGATTTTGATGAAAATGTTCGTGTCGGGTTCGGTAGTGGTCTGGAACTTATGTTTCAAGTTTCAAGATCGTACGATGTTTCGTTCTTGAGATATTCTGTTCACACAAAGACCAATCGCTAAAAACATGTTTTTTGGGTTCAGCGGGTCTGAAAACGTATAATCCGGTGAAAACTCGATTTCAAAAAATAGACATTAAAACAATACTTTCCTTCTTATATATTTATATAGGCAAGAGAAAGTAAAAATCTACCCTTACGAATCGGTTAATTTCTTTCTTCATCTGATGAATTCTAACTAATTACAACAAAGAAGGTGTTCAAATTTGAGGCTACGTATTAATAAGCTTACTAACTCAGGCTTGCAGCGAGAGTGGTTTAGAAGAGATGGGAAATTTAAAAGTAGGCAACGAAAACATACAGGAAGTAAGGAAATTCTGCTATCTAGGGAGTAAAATAACAAAGGATGGTAGAAGCACAAGTGATATTAAGAGTAGAATTGCTCAAGCTAGAAAGTTCTTTGAGATGAAAAATAGCTTATTGACAACAAACAATGACTTACAGAATACGGAAAATTTCTTAAAACATTATGTTTGGAGTGTAGCATTTTACGGGAGTGAAATGTGGGTGATAGGGGGCTATAGAAAAGAAGAGGATAGGCTTTTGAAATGTGGTGTTATAGGAAAATGTTAAAGATTAGGTGGGTGGACAACATAAGTTAGTAATTTAGAGGTTCTTTGGCGAGTGGATGAAAAAAGAAGTACAGTAAAATCTCTCTATAGCGGAATTGAAGGGACCATGAGGTACCGCCGCTATAAAGAGACTTCCGTTATAGAGAGAGCGAGTAATTAACGGTGGGAGGGAAGTTGGAGTACTAATTTTTCTGTACAAAATAACTTATATACGTATGTAAATGGTGCATGGAATAAGTTTTTGAAAAACTACTGAATAGATAACTTTATGACGAATGTTTAATACAGTAGATTACTTCAATACAGTGAGATATTTAAATTAATTACCTAAAGTGTAGGTTATTAACTTAACAAGAAATTTGGATACAAACTGGTTTTATTAGATGTTACGTTACTAATGTTTTACAATAGAATTTCACTTTTCGTATTGAACTTTTTTCAATAATCATTTATACAGTACATACCGTAATAGATAGCCTAAAATTAATTAGCACTGAAACTCGTTTTTCACTGAACAGTAATAAACATAGGATACATACAATTAAAATCTCCTAAAACATAGGCTACACAAACACAAAAAATACACTGTACAGTATATATTTTTACGTTATTAAGGAAACAATGACTGTGAAGTACATTTCATTTCGTAAAATAAGTTGTAAATTTTGTTTCGTTTTCAATTCATAAAACATGTCTTCAATCTCATTTTCAATGTTTAAAACTTGTAAATTTTCATTTACGTATTGGCAATGACAGTACGTGGAAACAACAAGAATAGCGTCTAGTGCCTGTTTACTTGAAGGGACAACATTTCTGTTTCCACTTCATCGTTATCTTCACTTTCTTGTTTGTTGTTTTGGGCTAAGACATTTTCGATTATTGCATCATCGCCAACATTTGCTGAAGTGGCTAAGTCATTGTCTGCCCCTACATAGGTGTCTAAATTCATATCCTGAAGATATTGTTTAGCCGCTATAGAGAGATTTTTGTGCCGCTATAACGAGAGTTAAATACATTATCGTAGTATACGAAAGGGTCGGGGTCGGCAAATAATGCCGCTAAAAAGAGATTTCCGCTATATAGAGTTCCGCAATAGAGAGATTTTACTGTATATGGAAGCATCTTACCAGAAGAAGGGATAGGCTAGTGGGGCATATCCTAAGACATCTATCAATAATGGAGGGTAATATTGAGGGAGTAAATTGTAGAGGGAGGCAAAGATTAGAATAATTATATAAATCATATTGCAAAAGATGTAGGGTGTTATGTTACAGGTATGTAGATATGAAACGCCTTGCGCAAGATAGAACAGCTTGAAGAACTGCATCAAACCAGTCGAGAGACTTATGACAAAAAATAAATAAATATAAAAATATTGTAACACTTATCGGCTAAGGTCCGTTTCGGGATCTAGGTTATTAAATAATTAATACACTTAAGTTTACAATTACAAATATTTATTACACTAAAAGATTTACAAAATAAACAGCAAACTAATTATAATGAAGTAATACAATAAATGACTTAATAATTTACTTAAAATAAATAATAAATAATCAATAACTTAATAATTTACTTAGCACTACTTACAATCAATTTTATAGAATCTTATAGTGCATCTCCTATCGGAGGTTGCTATCATCACAGCAATCCGGACCTTGTCGACTGCAGCTCTGAACAGTTGAACACTGCCACAGTCAAACCAAACCCTCAGGTTCTTCAGCCAGGACACACGGCGTCTTCCGATGCTCCGCCCTCCACTAATTTTTCCCTGGACTATCAGTTGAAGAAGCTTGTATTTCTGTCCTCTCATTATATGACCCAGATATTGAAGCTTTCTTCTTTTTATGGTGTACTTTATGGTGTTCTTTTGGTGTACTTTATGGTGTTCTTTTTATAGAATACACATACAAAATTAAAACTGAATACACAAAACTGAATTTAATACAGATACACAATAACGATACACGATACACACACACACACACAAAGACAGTATAACAATCCCTCGGAACTGTTAACCTGATATAACGCCCGACAGTCACTCGTCAAAGATCAAACGAATACTAACTCAGTGACCGCGCTCGGGGGTCTATTTATATAGAGGGGGTTCAAAGAGACTTCTCGAACGACACAGACTCGATCAATAATTTTTTTTATTAGTTCTCGAAAAGTCATAACTGATGAACTGATGTAAACAAGTAACAATAGATCTATTGTAAAAAATGTTACAGGTCGACCTTTACATAAATAGTTGTACAACAATAGACACAACAGCGCAGTCCTTTCAAACAACTTTCATGAAAAGGCATCCCTTTATAGCCACCCCATTGTTACTTTTTCACTCTATTATCCTCTCTTTACTATTTTTATGAATGAATTACCATTTTACTAGAACTATCGCGAACATGATCTTCTTCGATATTGTCACAATTTAATATGGAAAATATTGTTATTTGATTTAATACATTCGCCCATATCAGTAATAAATTTTTTATTAAAATGATTTGACATTAATTTTATTAATCATGAAGATAGATAGGAAAATGTGGATCCATAAGGAATATCCTTTAAGCAAAGGAGAAGGGGAATTAGGCTAAGAATGGTAGAGTATTAAGTTTTATAATGTGCTCGTAACATAAACATGAAGAGTACACATAGTAGTTGGTAATAACATTATTATTTGAAGTGGGTAGGATGGTGCCAGCAGGAGCAGGAGCAGGGGTGATTCCATTGGAGTCGCTCTCTCTCAAGTTGTTATCATGGTTGCCGTTGCTCTTTTATTACACTCATTATTCAACTGCTAAGAATGATCCACTTACAAATAGGATACATTCTCGTATAACTATAAAATAGTCATCTAACTGCGCTAAGTATCTCACTCTCTTTCTCCCAATAGGTTTTACAAATTTTACAATTTATTCTGGAATACATTTGGTAAGCAATTTGTTGTATTCTTATCCAATTGTGTTTTGTTTATGTAAAATTTTCCTTTTTATTTTATGAATAACTCACCGGGTCGGTCTAGAGGTTGCGGGCCGCATTGGCGTAGTTGGTAACGTGCTGGCCTCTCATATTGCGGTCTTGGGTTTGAATCCCATTCAGGAACGGCATATTTTCACACGTTACAAAATATCATTTCATCCTTCATCGTCTGCATTAGCAGTATTGTAGAACAGCCGGACGTTAAATAAAAACAAAAAAAAAAGTCTAGAGGGAAAGTCGTCGAAAAATCAGCTGTTTAACAGCTTTTCTTGTTACTTTTCTTCTTGTAACTATTTCACTTACTTTCTTGTTTTACTACTTTTATTACTACTTGTTTTATTACTTTCTGTTTTACTACTTTTTATACTACTTGTTTTATTACTTTCTTGTTACTTGGTTTTTTTAAAATTGTTTTTATTTATCAGCTGTTTAACAGCTGATTTTCGGAGACGAAGGTTCCTGGTTCAAATCCTTGTAAAGGTAGTTACTTTTATACGAATTTGAATGCTAGACAGTGGTTCCCGGTGTACTTTGATGGTTGGGTTTCAATTAACCATACTCTCTCAAAAATGGTCGGCCTGAGTCTGTAGAAGACAACACAGTCTCATTTACACGTCGTACACATAATCCTCATCTGATTGGGTGATGGGGTTGCTTATTGTTCTCAATTGAACAGATTGCAACGTAGCCTACACATATTAGGGATTAAAAAAAAATTATGAATGGAAATTTCTAGCTAAATAACAACAACAAACGATTATCAAACGATACTGTATTACTCAGTCTGTGATACTCAGTCTGAGATTAAGATTACTAAAGGTTCCCTATACCAAATCAATTATTTCATTACATTACGTACATTAAAAATTGTTAAAATCAGTTTATTCCGTTATTTTTATTTATTATTGCATTATTAAAAGATTTATTTTAAAATTTCATATACGTACAATAAATGCCTAAATACTTTGTTAGGTTTAATGAAATTAAAAAAGTTTTCTTAAGCTTATTTCAGAGCATTACACATAAGCATTGCTGTAACTTCTCAGTTATTCTTTCCGAAGCCACGACTTTAAATTAATAGTTATTAATATTTTCATTTTCTAGTTATTTGGTTTTTTAAAATTATTTTTATTTAACAAATCTGGCAATCTCTTGTATAGAAATTAGATGAGTGACCGTTTTTAAATGTTACAACTCTTGGGCCGCTCTGTTATAGGTGAAACTCGACTGCAACGCGATCTCGGCTCAACGTCCGATACGATTCCGACCCTTACATTTATATGTTCGGTCTCTCACCAGTACGACCTCGATCTAATATCGATCGAACCGATCGCATTCGACTCAGCTGAGTCGATTTCGATCGGTTCGATTGCATCAGCAGATGCGATCAGATGTTGGACAAGCTTGTCCATCATCTGCTCGACCAGTCGCTTATAATCATGGCAGACAAAGCAGCCAACGTAGCCTTCGCGCTTGAAGTTAAAAAATCTGGTGTGAAACACTCACACAACTTTCTCTTCCCAGTGCAAATAATTAACAATAAAACTAACATTAGTAATAAAACATTAGAAACAAATAAAAAACTAACCTCAATAAACATAACCTAATTTCAATCATATATGAAAGACGCAAAATGAAAATCAACCTCAGTTTGGCCTAAAAATACGGAAAATCACTCTTTCACGTTCAAATAGGCTCTGTTGAGAAAAATGCTATAAATAAAAGTTGTAGATCTTATAAATTACTATAAATTTGATAATATACACTTTTGTCGAAAAATGCATACTAAGGCCGAAATCCTAAAAAAAACGATTTTTCACACGTTTTCGTGAGAAAAAAACAGAAAATCGTTAATTACCCCTAAACTAAGCGTTATACAAAAAAATGTTTAAAATAAAAGATGTAGAATTTTAAATTCTCTACATTTTTTGTTATAGAAATTTTTGCGCAATAATACATTAAAGCCGTAATCTTAAAAAACAATTTTTTACGTAAAAACAGCCTCACCGAGAATTTCAGCAAACATGGCGCCTACCCTATCTTGTAGAGAATAAAAAACTGAATAAACCAGGCGAGTTAAAAAAATCGTAAGACCGGTTTTTGAGAAAATCACAAAAAAGTGAAAAGTTAGACGAATAAACTACTACTTCCGGTGACCGATTTTGATGAAAATGTTCGTGTCGGGTCCGATAGTGGTATGTAACTTAAGTTTCAAGTTTCAAGTTCGTACGATGTTCCGTTCTTGAGATATTTTGTATACACACACAGACCAATCGCTAAAAACATGTTTTTTGCGTTCAGGGGGTCTGAAAACGTGTAGATCCGGTGATTTCCGGCTGATTTCTTAAAATCGACATGAAAACAATTGGCTACTTTCCTTCCTATATATTCATATAGGCAAGAGAAAGTAAAAATATCCGTGTCTATATAATTTTAATTTAACAGAATATTGTAAACGAGACATTACCTTTCTTTTAGCATCCTATAAAAAGACTTAAATTTGTTTTCATCACAAGAGAGTTCCTGGGCACACACACACATACACTCCTCTATTACGATTATTCTTAGACTACTAACTTAGTAGTCGTACCTGGCGTGTGTTGCCATGCCTACGCGGTTCAGGGATAAATAACTAAATACAGTACGTTTACAAAGTAATCGTAAACAGGCGTTGTTTATGCAATAAAGCATACATACATTAAACATACAATAGGCCTATCATTTTTATTAATCATTATTTTTCAATCCTTTAGGGCTAACTTTTTAAGAGTTTTAAATAGCATAATCTGCACCGGTATCATAGTTACAACTTAAAATAAACTGCATGAAAATCGGTTCAGTAATTTAGGAGATAAAGGAGAACATACCCACGTACATTGAATTTTATATATTTAGATATACGGTGATATACTAACAGCTGCGGTTTTTTTCTGTTTTCTACTTAATTAGTAGAATAATTTACGACTGCAACTTCATCACTTGACATTTTACAAACTGAAGTAGGTTTGCAAAAAAAAACCAATCTGGTGTGAAACATTCACACCACTTTCTCTTGCCAATGCAAATAATTAACAATAAACCTAACATTAGTAGTAAAACATTAGATATAAACAAAAAACTTACCTCAAAAAACATAACCTTATTTTAATCATAAGTGATACACGCAAAATGAAAATCGACCTCTGTTTGGCTTAAAAATACGAAAAATCACTCTTTCACGCTAAACTAGGCTCTGTTGAGAAAAATGCTCTGAATAAAAGTTGTAGATCTTTTAATTTACTATAAATTTCATTATACACTTTTGTCGTAAAATGCATACTAAGGCCGAAATCTTAAAAAAGTCAATTTTCACACGTTTTCGTGAGAAAAATAATAAAATCGCTAATTACCGCTAAACTAAGCGTTATACAAAAAAATGTTTAAAATAAAAGTTGTAGGATTTTAACTTTTCTATATTTTTTTTATAAAAGTTTTTGCGCTAAAATGCATATTAAAGCCGTAATCTTAAAAAAACTGTCTCACCAAGAATTTCAGCAAACATGGCACCTACTTTTCCTTGTAGAGCATCAAGAATGTAGTAAATTGGCGATTTAAAAAAAATCGTAGGACCAGTTTTTGGGAAAATCGCAAAAAAGTGAAAAATGAAACGAATAAACTACTACTTCCGGTTGACCGATTATGATGAAAATGTTTGTGTCGGATCCGGTAGTGGTATGTAACTTCAGTTTGAAGTTTCAAGTTCGTACGATGTTCCGTTCTTGAGATATTCTGTTCCACACACACACACACACACACACACACACACACACGCACGCACACACACACACACACACACACACACACACACACACATACATACACACACACACACAGAGAGAGAAAGAAAGAGAAAGAGAGACGCACACACACACCCACGCGCGCACACACACACACACACACAGACCAATCGCTAAAAACATGTTTTTTGGGTTCAGGGGGTCTGAAAACGTATAGATATGGTGAAGAGTGTATTTGTAGTGATCGACATGAAAACAGTACTTTCCTTCCTATAATATTTATATAGGCATGAGAAAGTAAAAAACTGATTGTAAAAGAATAACAGTGTTAAAAATTCTTTAAAAAGTGCAATGGTGTAACCTACCCTTGTGATATTTCCAATTGCTATGAAACTTTTAATTGTTATTACGGAAGCAAGTTAAAGAAAGTTGCGGTAATAAAAGTGATAACTAGAAATGTTGTTTGTTTGTGATAGGGATGATGTGTGAGTTGTGCACCACAAGGAGTAAAGTGAAGTAGTTTAAATGGTAGTCATTGACCCCACAGTATAGTGTAGTCGTTATTATAGGGCAGGTAGGTCATAAGGGTAGGTTGTAATGTTAAGGGATGTTTTGTGTTTGTTCTTCCTTGTTCCCAAAAACGACCAGGAAAACCTCGTTAAACGAGAAAATGAGGAAAACACAAGTCGGCTCGGCCAGGGTTGTTTGCTTCACCAGTCTCAGTCTAGTAATACCACCCATGTACGAGGTAGAAGCCCGTTGCGAGGTCATAACAAAATTACTTGTTCAAACTGACTTTACTTTAACAGTTGCTTTGTTTATGATCAGCTCTCCTAATCAAATCTGCCTGCACTGAAAATTATTTTACCAAATTTATTTTACAAATAGTTTATAGTGAGTTCACCTGCCCACTTATTATACACCCTTATTCAAATTAAATGGCACTTTACACCAAATTTGTAATTATTGATTCGGCACTGAAGGGTAAAGTCGTCACCAAAATCAGCTGTTTAACAGCTGATTTTCGGAGACGAAGGTTCCTGGTTCAAATCCTTGTAAAGGTAGTTACTTTTATACGGATTTGAATACTAGACAGTGGTTACCGGTGTACTTTGATGGTTGGTGTTTAATTAACCATACTCTCTCAGGAATGGTCGGCCTGGGTCTGTACAAGACAACACCTCATTTACACGTTATACATATTATCCTCATCTGATTGGGTAATGGGGTTGCTTATTGTTCTAAATTGAACAGATTGCAACGTACACATATTAGGAATAAAACTGAAGGATTAAAACAAAGTAGGCACGTCCTTTTTTGAACACCCTGTATAAAAATAGTTTTAGGCTATATATTTAGCCGTGGCATAGCCTACGACAAAAAAAAGTGGAAGTGTAATATAGAAGACGGAAAGAAGTATCGAGTGAAATTTCAATGTAGCAAACAAGTGAAAATACATTTTTCCTTAGGTTATGTATGAGCAGCATGCGGTCGGTGTACCAATGGAAAAAGAAAAAATGAAAAGAAAAGAAACGCGGAACGTTCCTTTTTTCAGTGGTGAGGGTTTCGTTTCTTGACAGCCATTTAATTTGTTTCTCATTCCTCGGTCGGGTCCGAGTTGAGCTGGAGCTATCGAACAACCAGCGAGAAAGTTTTATTCGAGAAAGTTTTAATCTCTTTCCGACTGAAGTACATCTGCTCCTGTCAGCAATCTCAAATAAATTGCTTCTATTATTGTATCGCTAATAATTTCAAACGAAATACAAATGAACGCACACACCTCTCTTCTCTACTTCCACCGTTGGTTCTCTTTCACTAAAATACAACCTATCCATCATTCACACATTTATTAATTCCTCATAGCTCTCTTCAAGGGTACGAAGCTTGGAAAACGGCACGAACTTTTTCACAATGTTTTACCAAAAATCTGGTGTGAAACACTCACACGACTTTCTCTTGCCAATGCAAATAATGAACAATATAACCTAATATTTGTAATTCCTAATGTGTGTACGTTGCAATCTGTTCAATTCAGAACAATAAGCAACCCCATGACCCAATAAGATGAGGATGATGTGTATGACGTGTAAATGAAACTGTGTAGTCTTGTACAGACTCAGGTCAACCATTCCTGAAAGAGTATGGTTAATTGAACCCCAACCATCAAAGTACATTGGTAGCCACTGTCTAGCATTCAAATCCGTATAAAAGTAACTACCTTTACTAGGATTTGAACCAGGAACATTCGTCTCCGAAAATCAGCTGTTAAACAGCTGATTTTGGCGACGACTTTACCTCTAGACCAACCCGGTGGGTTACCTAATATTAGTAATAAAACATTAGAAATAAACAAAAAATTAACCTAAATAAACATAACCTAAATCACAAGTGAAAGACGCAAAATGAAAATCAACTTCAGTTTGGCTTAAAAATACGGAAAATCACTCTTTCAAGTCAAACTAGGCTCTGTAGAGAAAAATTCTCTAAATAAAAGCCGTAGATCTTTAAATTTCCTTAAATATTTTATTACATAATATATATAATGATATTGACTAATTAATTGAAATGACAATGGCAATCAAAAACATAATTCAGTTTCTCCTATTACATGAGAAACGACATTAAATGTCATTAATTGTAGTTGTTTCTTTAGCCACAATCACTAATCACTTTTGTATTTGTTTATAATTTTTATTCAATCGTAACTATTAAAAATATTTCTCAGCTGTTTATTTGTTTACATTGTTGTGTACGTTGTTTACGCTAACGCGGCACAATTCACAATAAGAAAATAATATTTTTCTTTACATACATTTTTGTCGTATATCAAAAAAATACAACCTTATTCATATATATCATGAGTGAATGATGAAAAATGAAAACTAACGTTAGTTAATTTGGCTTAATAATACGGCAAAAACGGACAAAATAATCCTGCCTAAAACAGAGAGGTGGAGTGCCAAATTATTTACACCCAATCTGTTAGTTGCAGGGCTAAAATAAATAGTTGTGTTTCTTATCACATGGTCAGCCAATTAAGTGACTGAATCATTTAAGAAGAGAAGAGGTAGGGGTGTACTGTGACACTAATCAGAGTTATCTCTTCTGAAAGTAATGAATTTCATTATACAGTTGGACCCTGTGGTGAATGAAGTGAAGGTGTCATTTGCAGAGTGGAAAATACGTGCTTTTCAGAGGGCCCGGCATGCTGAAAAGCGTACTTTTTCACTCAGTGAGTTGTGGCAATGGTAAACCATGTGACTCCTCGTTTTACTTAGTAAAACCTCTACAGGTTCAAACCACCCTTTCGGCTGATCACCTAAACAACAACAACAATACGACAAATCACTCTTTTACGGTAAACTAGGCTCTGTAGGCTCTGCGGAAAAATCCTCCAGGGTGGTTGAGCGAAATAAAGCATGGTATGCAAGAACTTAACATTGCAGAACAAGACCTTTTAGAAAAATCTTGACACCTTAAGTTCCTTAAAGATAAAGACACAAGATACGTCGAAAAAACTAGAGCTCCGTTGTCAATGATTTGTACGGATAAAAATGAAACAAATCAGATCCCAATATATGAAGAATTATTGGAAAAAACGTGTTGTTGTTTAGATCATCAGCCGAAAGGGTGGTTTGAACCTGTAAAGGTTTTACTAAGTAAAGCGAGGAGTCAGGTGGTTTACCAGTGCCACATCTCACTGAGTGGAAAAGTTCGCTTATCAGCATACCGGGCCCTCTGAAAAACACATATTTTCCATTTTACAAATGACACCTTCACTTCATTCACCACAGAGTCTGGCTGTATAATGAAATTCATTACTTTCAGAGGAGATAACTATGATTAGTTTCTTTTACACCTCTCCCTCTTTTGTTGTTAAATTATTCAATCATTCAAAAAAAATAAAAAACATATATAGATGATAATAGGCGGTGTGTTATGTGGTGATGTAGTAAAAGATACTTACCGAGTACTACGAGATTAATCGGTTGAGCTTTTCTACCGGATCTAGGATCCTCACATTGCCAAAGGCCGGCATGATGTGCCCTTGTGGACGGTAACAGTAATTTGCCAGTGGTCGAGTCCCACAGAGCTCTCTCCACCTCTAAACCGTTATGTCTCCATCTGACAGTCTCTATCCCTCCTGTCCTGGGCCCACTTCCCAGTTGGCACTCCAATCTAGCCTCTTGTTGCAGAAGAACTCGCACTTCTCTAGCATCCTCATCTGACTCACCACCTGTAACATCAAAATTAAACCATCTACAGTTGAGCCGTTCTTAGTTAGCTCCTACAGTCAACAAACCAAACCCACCTACTACAGGGTGCACGCTAGAGTCTGCGACTTTCTGGATGTCTTTCTGTATGTGTGTGTTCTGGAGTCTGGAAGTTAACTATCTTTTAAATTATAAGTACTTAAAACATCAGTCTTGATATGATGTAGGCCTAACAATTTCGCATGACATTTAGAATAAGAAATGTGTGTCCATTAGGGGGTCTGAAAACGTGTAGATCCGGTGAAAACTCAATTTCTTAAAATCGACATAAAAACAATACTTTCCATCCTATATATTCCACCTCCAATCTAAGCACTACAGCTCAGTCATTAAACCAGCAGTATTATATGCAAGTGAGGAGACCCTTACATTACAAAACATACAGAAGGAAGAACGGAAGATCATGAGGAAAATTCTAGGTCCAAAATTAACAGAAGAAGGCTACAGGCTACACTCCAGAAAAACAACCGAGAAGATGTCTAACCTAGCGGAGGCAGACATACGGAAAAGAAGGCTGCAATTCTATGGACACATCAGTAGACTCCCCCTAACACGACTCACTAACAAGATTCTTACTTACATAGAAAAAGTTAAATCAACAACACCCCATGGATTACACAAGTGAAAATAGACTTAGATAAGGCACAAATAGACCCAACACGTATTGAGAGACAGAAATACATTCAGAAACAGGATAAACGAGTGGAATGTGATACCAGAGAATGAGGTCCTTAGAAGGACAGGGACGAAGTGGACAGAAGAGAGGAAGCAAGCGCATGGGGAAAATGAGAGAAGTATGGAAAATGAGAAAGAATTCCAAAAAATGAGTCGGAATGCTTTGAGCGATCCATCAGGGTCTATACGCACATAATGATATAATAATAATAATAATAATAATAATAATAATAATAATAATAATAATAATAATAATAAATAAATTTTGATTGTGAAGTATTTATAACATATTTCAGCAATTTCGAAGCAATACCATTGAGTATTGTGTTCGTCATGTGAACCCTTTCATGCTATTTACTTATACGTAGTTTTTGTTTTTAAACTGATTATCTTTAACTGATACATTGCATAAGGACTTATGTGTCAACACCGTGAAAGAGGAAATCACGCAACTAAGTTCAAAATATCAAGACAAATTAGCAGATCACCCGAATTCTTTGGCGCTTAATTTACTTGATAACAGTGAAGACGTGACACGACTGAAACGAATAAAATTGCTTCACCTTCCGTTTAGATTTACCGACTAACCTACTTTTTTTGATCTTCTCTTCTTTCTCTACCCATCACCATCTTCATCATCTTCTTCTACTATCACCGTTTGTAATTTGGTTACCTTTTCTATTAATTTTATTTGTCTTTTACCTTGTTAATATTTTAAAAACTTATACTTATACCATTGGCTATTGTCTTCGTCATGTGAACCCAATCATACCATTTACTTATAGTTTTTGTTTTTAAACTGATTGTAAATATCCTTAGATGTTAGAAAAAAAAACTGATCGTAAATAATCTCAGATGGTACAAAAAAAATACCTGTTATAAATGTTTAAAAACATGAAAATGGTTAAGCTATTTTTGAAAGTTTATCGTTAGCAGTAGGCCTATCTCGATTAGTAGAACTGCTTCTGTAACTAAAATATTTTACTAGATAGTATTTTAGCGGAGCGGGTCCTCGTTTTCCTTAAAGCCCATTTTTGCCGGTAGAGGAAAAAATTGCTTTTTTAATGCTCTTTTATCAGTTTGCCTTTTTAAGAGTACCACTTAACTTAAGTACACAATACACTGACTTCACTTCTTCACGCTTTTCTAAAAAAATAAACAAGAAAAAAAACAAACGAAATATAAAATACGACTAAACCTTCAACTTATTTTCATCTATTAAGTAAGTCTATTAATAATTCAGCGCGTGGTACTTTTTAAATATTTATTCTTGAAAGTAAAAATGTTTTTATATCTTTATTTGAGCGCGCAATAATGTCATATTTATTAGTAACCAAGAAAGATCAAAAAGCTATTACAGCAAAACAGTCAAACGATTGTATTTTCTAAATGAAGTGTGCATAAATGTTATCTATTTAGCTACTACTTCAGCTAAATACAGTAAAACTAGCTTTTTATAATTTAAGAAGAATTTAGTCAATAAGAAGTGTAGTAATTATAAAAATATTTCTGGAAGTTATTTTTGCAGGTCACAAACTTAGCAGCCTTTTACTTGAGTTTGGTTTCCAAGAAATTATTTTTTAATCTAGTTACTTTATACTTGGCATAATAAAAAATTCAACCGATTATTAAATAATAGGCTACATATATTTTAATAATAATATTTACACATAATATTTAACACATATATATATATTATATTAATATAATAACACATAGGCTATATTAATATATATATTTTTATTCCTAATTTGTGTACGTTGCAATCTGTTCAATTTAGAACAATAAGCAACCCCATGACCCAATGAGATGAGGATGATGTTTTTGATGTGTAAATGAGACTGTTTAGTCTTGTACAGACCCAGGCCGACCATTCCTGACAGAGTATGGTTAATTGAACCCCAACCATCAAAATACACCGGTAATCACTGCCTAGTATTCAAATCCGTATAAAAGTAACTACCTTTACAAGGATTTGAACCAGGAACCTTCGTCTCCAAAAATCAGCTGTTAAACAGCTGATTTTGGTGACGAATTTACCTCTAGACCAACCCGGTGAGTCAATTTTAATAATAATACATAATATTTTACAGTATTGAAATAATACTTTGACATGAGCTAACCGAAGTAAACTTTACAATTTATTTTACCAAAAATTAGTTGTGATAATGTACTAATTTTACTAAATTAACTCTGCACATAAACAATTTATTTTCGTTATAAAAATTCGTAGCTAAAATCTCGGAGACAAATGCGAAATGATCAAACCAACGACAGATTGACAAAGAGGTTCAGAATGCGGTTGGATGTCTTGGCTGCAAAATCTCAGAGAGTAGTTTGGAAGATCAACAGAGACCTTACCTAATTGAGATAATGCCTAATTGATTATTTAGTAAGGTAATACTAAGTAAAACCACACTCACGAACGGTGGCATTTGTCTTGTTATGTTGACTATTATTCCAAGCATTTCCGTAAATCTTCTTCTTCTTCTTCTTCTTCTCCTTCTTCTTCTCCTTCTTCTTCTCCTTCTTCTTCTTCTTCTGCTTTTCCTTCTTCTGCTTCTCCTCCTCCTCCTTCTCCTTCTCCTTCTCCTTCTCCTCCTCCTCCTCCTCCTTCTTCTTTTTCTTCTTCTTCTGCCTTTCAAGGATTAGGCATCTGTGCCTGTTCCGAACCTCTCAAATCTGCCCATCTCTTTCTCGTTCTCTTACTCGTTCTCTCCTGCCCTCCGGCGTATAGTCTAGTGCCTGCTTAGGTATCCTATCCTCCCGCATTTTGTTTACATGCTCTAACCACTGCATTCTGTTGCGGGATACGTTGTTGTTTATAGAGAAGATGTTGAGTTCTTTCCAGTAACGATCTTCTCTACGACACCCATACGTATGTCAAAGAAATTTCATTTCAGATGGTTGC
This sequence comes from Catonia carolina, assembly GCA_035578175.1. Lineage (NCBI taxonomy): Eukaryota > Metazoa > Arthropoda > Insecta > Hemiptera > Achilidae > Catonia > Catonia carolina. The sequence goes on along the minus strand of JAQMRL010000002.1, from coordinate 1,594,602 downwards.
AATCTACTGAATCTCCTCTCGGTTTGATAGCACACAACTGCAACTGCCATAGAGTAGAATTGGCACTGCTAATGTTTTTATAAAATCTCAGCCTCGTGTTTTTGCTGTTGCTATTTTTTAAAGTGCGGAGGATAGTTGCGCATATTTGCTGAAATGGGTGGGTGGATCTTATTGTAACCATCTTTATCCTGGTGGTATGTAATGTTGCAATTTAGATGCTGAAAGTGGGATATCCCACTTTCTTCATTCATTTACTTCCGTATATGTTTTTTAAAAATTTACTTTAACGAAATTTTCATTCGATATCTTTTCTTTTTTGTAATCCCTAATTTGTGTACGTTGCAATCTGTTCAATTGAGAACAATAAGCAACCCCATGACCCAATCAGATGAGGATGATGTGTATGGCGTGTAAATGAGGTGTAGTCTTTTACAGACTCAGGTCGACCATTCCTGAGAGAGTATGGTTAATTCAACCCCAACCATAAAAGTACACCGGTAACCCCTGTCTAGTATTCAAATCCTTATGAAAGTAACAGCTACCTTTACTAGGATTTGAACCCGAAACCTTCGTCTCCGAAAATCAGCTGTTAAACAGCTGATTTTGGCGACAACTTTACCTCTAGACCAACCCGGTTGTATAATATATCCGATATCTTTTTAATATAAGTTTACTTTATTATTGTAAGAATACAGTAGTAAGTTAGGAATTGTGGAAGTGTGAATGTAGATTGAAATACAAATACAAATATATAATTAATGTAGGTCAATAAGGGATAATCAATAGCAGTTTGATATTTGAGCAAGTATTTTAAGAGTTTGTCTCGGTTCACATGAGTAACAGGCAAGAGACAGAATAATACCGGGTGTTCGGAAAGTTTATGGGCACTTAACTAAACCTTCTTAAGAAATAATTACTTTAACCCATTATAGGTCTGTGGTAGGTAGCCTATACTTACCACTGGCAACAAGGTCGATGTTTTTAAAGAATAAGCTATGCAGTTGAACCTTATTGGCATTTTATGGTTTTATAGATGTCTTCTGGTAAGTAGGCTATCCACATATTGAAATTAGGTTGCAGTGACTACTTGCTTTGTGAGTTACACGAATGTGGTAAGAATTAATACCAGAGTAGGCTACCATGTTGTTTTGTTGTTACTTTTGTACTGTGCTTAGAAAATTCCAGTTTTTTACTGGGAAGGAAGCATTCATGGTGATAGAAAGTTAAGGTTAGCCATATTTTTCTGTTATATAGGAAGGGCTACAAGGTGTTTTAATAAGCATTCTTACCACTAAATATTATGTGATTTCCATTTCAATAAACATTCCTTGGTAAGTATAATTACCAGGGCTTAACATCACAATAAAGAAATATCTTACTGTTCTGGGGCACTAGAAATACATTATTCAAGTCCCTATAAAGCAAAATTTAACATTTTACAACATGTAGGTGTATTTTTCCCCGCAGTACAGCCCTATAAAGGGTTAAGGTGAGATTGTCGATGGTTTTGACTGAAAATTTAGATTTTCGGTGTTCTATGTTTTTCAGTACTTCAGGCCTAAATCTATCAGAAAGACATTAAATTACGTAAAAAAATATTTTAATGAAAAAATTAAGTATTTAGCAGGTTTACCCAGCAAAATTATCATGTTACCATAAACGAATACTTTTCGAATTTTTCGAAAACTTTTCTACGAATGGTCGCAGTCGTCGCGGCGGTCGGAGGCCGGGCGACACGACGTGTCGTCGTCTAGCGGAGACATCATCTTCTTCCTTCGCAGTAGTGCGTCGATGGCTGCTTCGTCGGATCCAGTGGTCGTAAGGCTCGGACGAGTGACTGCAGTGGGCATCGCTCGCGTCCGCGGGCGGCTTATGGTGACGGGTCGGTGAGCAGAAGCATCATCTTCTCTCTTGCGGGGTCATCGATTAGTCTTCGCTGGAGTCCTGTGGCCGTGTGCCGTGGTGGACGTCTTCTCGATGCTGTAGACTAGTGAAAGTGAATCTCTCTCTGTCTGGATCGGAATTAAATTGGTCGGCTCAGTGTTGCGCTCTTTATATAGTTGCCGAGATCGCTGTGGTAGAGGACGGTGACTGGCTCGGCCTTGATGACAAACGCCTTTTTACTTTCGCTTGCCTATATGAATATATAGGAAGGAAAGTATTGTTTTCATGTCGATTTTAAGAAATCGAGTTTTCACCGAATCTACACGTTTTCAGACCCCCTGAATCCAAAAAACATGTTTTTAGCGATTGGTCTGTGTGTGTGTGTGTGTGTGTGTGTGTGTGTGTGTGTGTGTGTGTGTGTGTGTGAACAAAATATCTCAAGAACGGAACATCGTACGAACTTGAAACTTGAATCTTAAGTTACATACCACTACTGGACCCGACCCGAACATTTTCATCAAAATCGGTCAACCGGAATAGTAGTTTATTCGTATAATTTTTCACTTTTTTGCGATTTTCTCAAAAACTGGTCCTAAGATTTTTTTTAAAATCGCCTCATTTACTAAACTTTTTTATTCTCTAAAAGATAGGGTAGGCGCCATGTTTGCTGAAATTCTGGGTGAGACTGTTTTCACGTAAAAACATTTTCTTTTTAAGATTGCGGCTTTAATATGAATTTTAGCGCAAAACGTTATATAATAAAAGTTGTAGAGAATGTAAAGTTCTACAACTTTTATTTCAAACATTTTTTTTTATAACGCTTGGTTTAGCAGTAATTAGCGTTTTTCTGTGTTTTTCTCACGAAAACGTGTGAAAAATCGATTTTTTTAATTTCGGCCTTAGAATGCATTTTACGACAAAAGTGTGTATAATAAAATTTGTAGGAAATTAAAAGATCTACAACTTTAACTTAAAGCTTCTTTTTGTACAGTGCCTAGTTTAGAGTGAATGGGCGATTTTCCGCATTTTTAAGCCAAACTAAGGTCGATTTTAATTTTGCGTATTTCACTAATGTTTTTTGAGGTTAGTTTTTTGTTATTTCCTATATTTTATTACTAATGTTAGGTTTATTGTTAATTATTTGCATTGGCAAGAGAAAGTTGTGTGAGTGTTCCACACCATATCTTTTTTTTTTTTGCGCCCTGGGGACTCCAGGAGGAGTATAGGACATGTCAGATATAACACCTGAAATATATACTATATAAGAATCACACAATGTATCAGTACCTACTATCATGAAAGAAATTCTTGTACGCTATAAAAAGTTTCACCGATCAAGTAATTTTTCACATTCTTTTTAAAGGAATTTAAATCCTCACAACATTTTGAAAATTGGGGTAATTTATTTATGAATTTTCTCCCTGTATAAGTAGGCTTTTGTTCAAACAGTTTTGTTGAGTGATTAGCCACATAATAATCGTTTCTGTTTCTCGTATTATGATTGTGAACATTGAAATTTTGCATGAAATTATTTTGCCTAACATACATAATCACCTCAAAAATGTAGATAGAGGGAACTGTAAGCAATTTAAGCTGATTAAATAGTGGCCTGCATGAGGTTAGCTGGTTAGCTCCCACCATACACGTAATAGCTTTCTTTTGAATTTTAAAAACCCTATTCATATTACCCATGCTAGAATTACCCCATACTAAGATACCATAACGGATATGAGACAGAATAAGGCCATGATAAGCTGCCATTAGTATTTTTTTATCATTTAATCTGGCAATTTGTTTTAGTGCAAATACCCCAGATGATAGATGCCTCTGTCAGTGCACAGCCGAAAGGTTTATCGGTACGCCTCCAAAGGACCTACCGCGCCGACAAAGACCGGAAGAAGTATTGAAGGCCGGCAACACAGTAAATGAATAATTAGAAGGGGTGCCGGTGACAGAACCCACAATGAAACAAAATGGAACTCGTTTTAAGTTCAACCACAAGTGATCGACTGATGGTTTTGTTATGTGTACTAGACGACGCCCAGAGACAGCCCAGGACAGCCAACTTAACGGTGAAAAAATACACCAATTGAAAGCGACTACTGGACAGTAACTTTTTGAACTCTGTGTAGAATGTAGTTAGAAGTTTTAAGTAGTGAAGAGAAGGAGTTGTTGGGAGAAGTAAGAATCGTATTCTGGAAGAGAGCCAATAGTTGGTTGATACCATCCATTGCATCGGCCTCTCCTGCTCACATTCTATTCGATTCTCAACTTTACGGTTTGCTAATCCTTTCTTTCTTCCTCCTCTATCATTTATCTTTTATCCTTTATCCCTTATCCTTACATCTGCCATTCCATCTTATTAACCTGATAAAGTAAAACAATCTCAACATAAAAAAAACATACAGAAAACGAATTAACCTAATTTATACTGTTGAAAACACCTTAATTTTTTTTACATTATTTTTATAATATTGTGGTGTTAAAAGAAAATTATAGTATTGTAACACTTATTACAGGGGTTTTCCGAGTTTAGTTATTGTTGTTGTTTAGGTCATCAGCCTGGTTGGCTGGTTTGAACCTGTAGAGGTTTTACTAAGTAAAACGAGGAGTGAGGTGGTTTACCATTGCCACAACTCACTGAGTGGAAAAGTATGCTTATCAACAAGCCGAGCCCTCTAAAAAGCACATATTTTCCATTCTGCAAATGACACCTTCACTTCATTCACCACAAAGTCTGGCTGTATAATGAAATTCATTACTTTTAGAGGAGATAACTCTGATTAGTGTCACAGTACACCTCTACCTCTTCTGTTTTTAAATGATTCATTAATATAATTGGCTGACCATGTGATAAGAAACACAACTATTTATTTTAGCCCTGCAACTAACAGATCGATTGTAAATAATTTGACACTTCACCTGTCTGTTATGGGCAGGTTTAGTTATTAATAAACAAAAATCTGGTGTGAAACACTCACACAACTTTCTGTTGCCAATGCAAATAATTAACAATATAGGCTACCAAACATTAGTAATAAAATATTAGAAATAAACAAAAAACTAACCTCAACCAATATAACCTAATTTTAATCATGAGTGAAAGACGCAAAATTAAAATCGACCTCAGTGTGGCTTAAAAATACGGAAAATCACTCTTTCACGCTAAACTAGACTCTGTAGACAAAAATCCT